>JBBDGP010001919.1:137500-290000 GCA_037952835.1 Lithobates septentrionalis
ACACAAGTTAAACATTATTTTTTTTTCTCCTATTTTAAAGTTGTACTTCAGACTGATAGAAAGTACGCAATTTATTCACCTCTGCATTTTCGTAAAAATTAATGCGTAAATATAAACTGTAGAAGTGTTTGTATATCACTTGGTATAACCTCTTGCAATCCCTTGTGCAGCAGAGCTTAGAGAGAAGCAGCACAAGAAGCCGATCAGTTCTGCTGCAGTACAAGGAGCATGCTGATAGGAGAAGAGAGCAGCGTGATAGAAAAATGACAGTTGTCTCCTTTCACTTTGCAGTCAGACTGGGGGCTGGGCAGGGTTGAAGTCCAAAACCTGCTTGAATTACTTAACTGCAGGGTTTGGGGAATCGGATCTCCTGCCCTGCCAGCAAGAACTGTGCTGTATGGCAAAGTTGTATATAACTCAGGACTGGATGGAAAGAAATCCTGATTGGATGAGGTGGAAATTGTCATGTCACTGCTCTGCCTCTCCACCTCATCCAATCAGAGAATGCTTTGTACTCCTTGGGAAAATTCACTGTGCTGAGCGAGTGACCTCCTGTGTTCACAATGTGACTCTACATGGGACCTGGATGGTAGTGGAGACTACATTAGTAGCAGTGCATACTCAAGTGATTTTCAGCTTCCAAGGGGAAACCCACAGGTATGGTGCATATAATCAGTGAGTCAATGTTGCATGTAATTGCCATTCTTAACCTTCAGGTTTAAGATGGCTTTCAAAGCAGAAATGTGGCCATGCTATGGTTATTAAAATATTTACAAATATTTAGAGGAGCTCCAAAAAAAAAAAAATTAAGTCGGCAGCTAAAAATACTGTAGCTGTTGCCTTTAATATAATGACACTTGCTTGTCCAGGGATCCAGCGATGTTCTCACCCGAGCTGATTCCTCAATCGGCTTTGGGCGCCGGCATCTTGAGTAAGGGAAACCGGAAATGAAGCCTTCCGCATTCACAGCCAGTTTCCTACTGTGTATGTGCGAGGCACCCTGTGCTTTTGTGAATGGTCCTGCAGTCTTCTGGGTCCTGTAATGTGTCCCAGAAGGCCGTGGGGGAAGGAGGGGATGAACTTTGCGGCGATCTGACCAGAAGTGGGAGCAGGTACCCCCCCAAAAGTGAGAAACATGGCAGTGAAGGGGAGGGAGGATGCAAACAAGTGGAACTTCCCCTTTTGGGTGAAGTTCTGCTTTACCAAGCAGTAAATAGGCTTTGTAATAAGCTCTTGCTGACCTGTTTTATGGTTAAACTATTGAGCGATTTAGCCTCACAGTTGACAATAGAAGTTGTGAAATCATTCAAGTATGTTCTTGGCACTTTGCTGTCTCCCCTCTTCCTCTTCACCTGCTCTGTTTCCCTGCGAAGTTTAAGGATGAATTGCTCCAGAGACTGCAGCTACCAAGGTCAGTGATGGCTTATTTTAACGTTTGTTTTCAGTTGGCAATATGTACATTTTGACCACAACCTGGCCAAAGTTCTTCTTTAGGGATGCAATAAGCTTTAATTGGCTAAGTTTACAGAAACCATGTTGGAACTGTTCTTGTACGAAAAACCAGCCCCTTATTAGCCTCGTTACTCTACCCATTTTCACAGATAAAAACCACTTTTAAAAGTAAAACACAATTCCAGCAAGATGAGGTTTCTGCTTCAATGAAATTGCACTGACAGCAAAATCAATAACTGATTTAGCCAAAATCACTCAGCTCATCCCTAGTTCATCTTTAGTTACAATCCAGATTCTCGTTAACCACATCTGTGCAGATTTGTCACCGTGTGGTTTTAATTTTTTTTTTTCTTTTTTTTTTTTTTTTTTTTTTTTTAAATCCCATGATCTGCCAGTTTTAAATTGTTACTAAAGCCAAAACGTTGTTTTGGATATAGCTGTGTGAGGGTTAGTTAATACTTTAATCATATAAACATCTGGTCGAAAAGTGTACAAGTGATCCTCTAGACCAGCCATTCTTAACCAGGCTTCCATGAAACCCCAGGTTTCCTCCAGAGGTTGCTAGGGGTCTCTTGAGCAATGAGCATTCTCTGCCTGTTTAGATGACCAACCACTGACGGCAATCATTTTTTGGCTATCTGTAAGGGGGAATTTTTTCTAATGACCTCAAATGTAAGGCGCATTCTTGCCACGGACCATCACAGTAATGTACCGTGAGCTTTGACTATATCAAATATTAGCTTGAATATAGCAATTATTAGCAGGGGTTCCTGAGACCTGAAAGTAATTTCAAGGGTTCCTTCATGTTTAGAGAGGTTGAGAAAGTTAGACTGGAGCAGGGCCTGGTCCTCTGTGACCAAATGCTCATTCAACACAGGCACCTTGGAGGCGGCATATAAGGTGCTTTTACATTGGTATTGGGTCGCTACTTGCATCGCCCATGCCAATCCATCCTACAGTGACCGCGGTTTCTGGGCCTGTGGCCATCAGAGTGATGTTGTACACATATGGTGGACGTGCCCTAGACTAATTCATTTCTGGTCCTGTGTATTTGGCCTCCTATTCACTTTGTTCCACCTGCCCATACAAAAAGAAGCCAAGTTTGCCCTATTACATTGTCCAATTCCCGGCCTGTTCGCCTATCAGTGGAAGCTCGCTTCCCATCTATTTTTGTCAGTCCAAAGAACCAGCCAAAGCCTGAAAAAAAAAAAATCTGTCCCTTTCCAGGGGGTGAGAGATCGAATGACCACATTGATGCATGACTGATGGATAACATATGTTGTACAGTTATATTAATCCCTTCTTACCATTCTACTCCCAATAAATCAAAACACACCAACTTGGAGTAAAAAAGGCCGTAGCAGCCTACTTTATTAAAATAATATATATTTTTAACTTTCTTTATAAAAAAACTCTTTTATCAAAAACAATCTACAATAAAACATCTGTTCTTCCCTGAAAACATTTTAAACTAAAGAGCGTTGGTCTGCGCTATCACTTAAAATCATTCTGCTGTTCATCACCCACTCAGCACTGCGGTACTTATCAAAACTATCTCAACTATGCCTCAAGCCGACAAGCTGGCTCAGAGACTAACAATTCCCGCAGTGCCCCATTATCACTTCCCGGTTAACCTCCGTTAACCGGGAACCAAAAGACCTCCGGATCTATAACACCGTTAGATCCACCCACTTACTTTTTCCATCTTCCTTCCTTTTTTACAGACCAACGCCCGCCACTGCATCCAACGAGTAATACCTTACTCTTGGATGCCCCTCCACACCCTTATGGCTCGCTGTATTCCATCCTGCAAACCTAACATCCACAAATCTATCCCCACATCATTAAGATGTACCCCATCAACTCTCAGATATCTCCACGTTTCAAATTCTAGTTCGGGATGTCTGATTGCTAAACACCCATTGCGTACCATAAATTTGCTTATTTCCCTATTTATCTTTTTTCTGGCCCGATTTACACCTTCCACTGACCTGGCCATTCTCCATGATGTCCTAGCCACCATATCCGACCATATAAATATAGTTTTGGGGAATAATTCCATCAATCGCCACACATCTCCTTTTTATATCGCGCGAGATGTCCACCATGGATCTGATACTTAAATCATTACCTCCTACGTGTAAAATTAACACATCCGGTGGTCCCTCCCGCAGGGCATGTTTTTTAACTTCAGGAAGCAATCTACTCCACAGCATCCCAGGTACCCCCAACCACTTAATATAAACCTCCCGTTTGTCAAAACCTAACTGCCTACCATCCCTACGAGCATCCCCTCTTCTTGCCCCCCAACACACATAAGAATGGCCCATAATCCAGACCATTCCTGGCGCCGTACCTGTAATTAGAAGAAGACAAGAAAACTATACTAAAAACACTATCCTGCAAGAACAACTTCCATTACTAATACTTAATTATCCTCCTATACCCATAGCTTCCTTCCCATTATACCACCAAATGAGGCCTAATGTAAGACCGGAACCTTTGCGATTCCCACCTTCCAATGCGTTTCACCGCCTCCACGTCCAAACCCAGTTTAGCTGCTTCCGTAGCCGCCCCAATCCTAAAAGAGTGGGATAAATTCTTTTCCTTGTAATCCCACCCCTTCCAGGCATCTTCTAAAAATTGTGATGAACTGAAACTTAGATAAAAAAACTACCGTCCAGGTGAATTAATAAAGGACCTTGAACACCTGGACGTACTTGTAAGTACTACCCAACCGTGCTCACCGGGCACAGGTAAGATCCCTGAATCGGGTAAACCCTCACTACCCTGCCTTTTCCTACTTGATCAGTTTTGGATCGTTTGACCACCACCGTCAAACCTCCCCGCTCAACCTGAACCTCCTGCCATCCCAAACCACCCTGAACCTTTTTAGCCGGACTAACCAGCTCGCTAATCCTGAATGCCCCAAAAAAAGCCATTACAAATGCCGCCTTAAACAACCCTACCTCATACTCTGAAGAGCATACCTCCCTCAACTTTTTCACAATTCTCCCCAGAATATCAAACGTCACTGGTCTTCTCGCATCCTTTACTATTCTATTTTTTCTATACCCCTTAAGCGCTTGACGCACCCAAAAATCTTTCGTGACATCCAGCTGACCCTGTAACTTAAACAGGAACGCTAACCCCGCTAACTGCATATTTAACACCGCCACTGATGACCCTTCCTCCATTTTCCGTGCCACGTAATATAGCAGTAACAAACGCAACTTTTTTCCTGACGGCTCCTCCCCTATGGCCTGAAGAAATCCCGTCCACTCTTTCCACACTTTTGAGTACGCCGCCCAAGTGGACCCACTTACCGACTGTTTGATCCATCCTGCGATGACACCAACGGAATCTCACACAGCCAATCGGGACAAGGTACCCCTTGTTGCTCCGCTTCCGGCGCCAACTCTCGGAACCTGTCCCACTGGAAGCGAGAACGCATCAGCGACCACATTCTCCACCCCCGGCAAATGTACGGCATGAATGTACACATTCAATTGCAAACATCTTAACACTAAGTGTTGCAACAATTTGATTACTGGCGGAGACGATGCTGTCACCCTATTTATAACCTGCACCACCCCCAAATTGTCCCCGTGAAAACGCACCTTCAGATCCCTGAAGGATGTGCCCCATAGCTCCACTGCCAGTACTACTGGAAACAATTCCAATAGTACCAAATTTTTGGTAAAACCCTCCTCTATCCATGATTGAGGCCAAGGACCTGCACTCCACCGTCCCTGAAAAAATGCCCCAAAACCCGTGGACCCTGCCGCATCGGTGAATAATTCCATATCAAAATTACTTACCGGACCCGCCATCCACATCGCCCTTCCGTTGAAAGATTCCAAAAACGTATGCCATACCCTTAAATCTTCTCTGTGCGACTTTACCAATCGCACAAAATGTCTCGGTGATTTCACCCCACCTGTGCTAGCCGCCAGCCGGCGGCTGAACACTCTCCCCATAGGCAGTATGCGGCAGGCAAAATTTAGCTTACCAAGAACCGATTGCAGTGCCCTCAGCTGCACTTTCTTTAAGCCAAGTAACCCCGCAATCTCTTTCTTTAAGTCTTCCAATTTGTCTTCCGGCAACCTACATTCCATGGCCTCAGAATCAAGAACAATGCCTAGGAACGTGATGACCGTGCAAGGTCCCTCCGTCTTTTCATTGGCCAATGGAATGCCGAATCTGTCAGCGATATGTTGCAGTGTTGCCAATAAAACCGTACAGATTCTAGATGCCGGCCCTATGCATAAAAAATCATCTAGGTAGTGAATGATTGAATTCACACCCGATACGTCCCGCACCACCCATTCCAAGAAAGAGCTGAATTGTTCAAATATCGCACACGATATTGAACAACCCATTGGCAAGCATTTGTCCACATAAAATTCCCCTTTCCAATGACACCCCAGCAATCTAAAACTATCCGGGTGTACCGGCAATAACCGAAAAGCCGATTCGACATCGGCTTTTGCCATCAACGCTCCTCTGCCATAACGTCGCACCCAACCCACAGCGGCATCAAATGACGTATAAGTCACCGAGCATGCCTCCTGATCAATGGCATCATTCACCGATCCACCCTTTGGGAAAGACAGGTGGTGAATGAGCCGGAATTTGTTGTTTTCCTTCTTGGGCACCACACCAAGCGGTGACACCACTAAGTCAGCTATTGGTGCCCAACGAAAAGGACCTCCCATTCTCCCCATTGCAACCTCCTTTGACAGCTTTTCAGAAACCACCTCCGGATGTTGCAATGCGGACCGTAAATTATTTGGCACTTGGGGAACTACCGTCATCCTGCATGGTATCCTAAAACCCCCCGTGAAACCCTCGTCCAACAACCTCGCAGCTTGTCTATCCGGATACTTACCGAGAAACGGTCGCATCCTTTCCACTTTCACCGGAGTCCTCCCTTTTGTTCCCAACGTCTCCAATTCTGCCTTTTCCTTGCTTAAAGCATCTAGATGCTGGATGCGTTCCCCCGCAGCCTGAGCACTCGTGCTTATACTTACATGTCGCACCAAATTTACAGACTCCGGAATTGTATTGCCAACAAACCCCCTTTTTGTTTCCAGCCGAGTGTCCCAGGGCAGATGGGCCACCGGCTCCTCCCTGAAAAAACTGGTTCGGAGCCCGCGTAGTCGTCATCAAGCGCATCCACAAGCTAATGTCCTTGTGGTCCCAACGCAGCTCTGGCCGTATCGCTCTCCGCTGCCTGAACTGCTCGTCGTATCTCAGCCAGCCCGTACCGCCATATACTCTGTAGGCCTCCCCTATGGCATCTTGATAGCAAAATAATGCTGAACAGTGCTCCGGATGCTTTTCCCCAATTACGCTCGCCATGATTGCAAACGCTTGCAACCAGTTTGCAAACGTCCTCGGTATCAGCCGATACCTCCTCTTCTCATCGTCCTTCTTGGAACTGTCTGGCTTGACCCTATCCAAGTTAAATTTTTCCAAAGGTAATAGTGAAAATATTTCCACATACTCACCTTTCCATAATTTTTCCCGTACCTCCTGTTTTAAGTGCGCTCCCAAAGGCCCTTCGTAACACACATACACTTCGCAGCGCGCTGCATCTGCCAGCCTGGTTATATCCTGCCTTTCTGTCGTCTCTGTAGCTTTTTCCTTCCCCTGCGCAACTTCACTCCCTGCGGACTCTAGGGCGGTAACCACAACCGTTGCTGCGGGCGTCCCCGCTCCTGCCGCATTACCGCTATCCCCTACTGGCGGGACCCACGCCGCTGCCGGGCCTCCTGCCATACGCTCTCCAACCTCAAACTTTTTTACCAAATCTTTAATACCCTCCAAAAATCCCAATAAGCCTGAGCCCCCTGCTGGTGAGGCCACCCCCCTTGTGTTGCCCTCAGGCCTGGTTGTGTGTTGTCCTACCCTGCTTCTCCCGTCTAACCCCAGATGTGGTGACTTACCGGGCTGCACAGGTGTTGCCCCATCAGCCGACCGTCTGCTCTCCTCCTCGTCAGTGCTCCTGGAAGGAGGGGCCGCCTCCTCTTCCGATTCCGATACTTCTTCCCGATCTCCCGGATCTCTCTCTGCTTCTTCCACGTCCGAACGCCCGCCTGCCCTGGTAACCGTGGCTGCCGCAGTCATCTCCACACTTTCTCCCCTGTTGTATTCATATGCTCTGGATGCCTTGTGGACAGCATTAGCAGGGCCGGTGCAGGATACCGCAGCCCTGTATGCCTCCGCTCTTCCATCCCTCCTTCCTCCTCTGCTTCTGTCTTTTTTGGCACTCCTGCTGTCCCCTGCCGGATTAGACAGCCCAGGGACAGCAGCATCTATCATCACCGCATCGGAGCCCTCCGCCGTTATCCGGGGGGCGGGGCTCGCGCTCCCCGCTCGTCTCCTACTGCCAGTCCCGCCGTGCTGTCTCTCCCCGCCATGTGACGCCGGGGATGTGACAGCTCCTCCGCTCCTTCTGCCTGACTTCTTCTTCGCCGGAGGGCATCCCTGCTCCCCATCGCCGCTCCTGCTCACTCTTCTTCACACCGCCCGCTCTGGAGAGAAACGCTCGGGCGGACGCGACCTCCTAGCTCTGACGCCGCTCCCTTCTCCTACTGACAGCTGTGGTCCAGTTCTCTCCATGGCTGCCCCGATCGCAGCCTGCAGCCATGCCGTGCCCCTCACCTCAGCCTCCGCTCTCAATTGGGACATTATCCTCTCTACCTCTGCCATGCTCACTTGAACTTTCCTCCAGCCTTCTGTTAACCCCTCCCAGGTCAACCCTCTTAAATAGTACCCCACCCTTCCTGTCCCTCCCCCTCGGCTCCATTTTAAACCTACCTTCCCCCCACTGTTCCCACTGTCATGTATGCCCTCCATTTTAGGCATTCCATGCTGCATTTTGGGCCTTTCTTAAGAAACAGATGTCCAGTATCCGCAACGACTTTAATGCAAAGTTCTATAAGGGCAACCATGGCTGTTGTGTGCCTTTCCTACTCTCCCCCAAGCCAGCTTGGGCCACCAATGATGGACAGCCTCGATGCTCCTGAGCTCTTGCCTCCCCCCCTTCTCTTGGCTTCTAACCTCCTAGTTTTCCTTATCCTTTCCCAGGCTTTCTACTCGTCAGGTGCACTTGCACATTCTCTTTCTCTAGTGCCACTATTCTGCCTAACTTCCTTCTGATTTCTGATCTGTCTTTCCTTTTTTAGATCTGTATAGGCTGTATATTGCACCACTGGATGGACATTGGCGGGCCCAGGGGATAGCCCATTGTAGGGAACCTCCCTGGGACCCCTTGGCCCTCATGGCTTTATTGATAGGCCCATTACAGCTGTAGCCCCCTGTTCCTAAAATTGGGGCAATGGTGTAAATTTAGTTTTTGGCTGAGCTGTAAACCGCTCATATTTGATATATATTTGGTTCTGTTCTAAACTTGGCTGAGTTGTGCATTTCCCACTATTGCCACTAGGTGTCACTGGTACCACAGGACAGTGTGAGAATTACAACTAGGTTGAGCTGTAATTAATATCCTTTTCCGGAAACGGCCCAGTAGGAGGTTCCTGGCTGCTGTGCATTCTGGGAAGGGGTATTTATTGGACAGATGCCATGTGTTCTAGTCAGTCGTTACCTCGGGGCCCTTCTGGCCTGAGGATGTGCTGCTGCCCATTCTGAAGTAGGTCCAGAAGCCTGTCTGGGGCCTACTAACCCTGAGGTGGTCCTTTAGGCTGTCTTGCCTATGTGCAGGAAGCAGAGCTGAGGAGATCCAGGGGAGGACCCTTGCTGGAGAGAGCCAGGATGAAGGCTGGTCTCTCAGAAGGGCCTAGTGATTCGTTTGGAGGACGCACCATCTAAACTACCCTTACAGTACCGCCGGGTAGGCTTAAAGGTTTGGTACTGTTAAGCTGTTCTACAATCTAAACAAGGTAACTAGCTCCTGGCTGCTAAGTCTGTGAGAGGGACTTATCCAAGAGTGCTACTGGCTGCTAAGTCTGTGAGAGAGACTTATCCAGGTATTCAAGATCTTCTAAAAAGAAAGCCGTTTGTCCTTTTGGAGTCAAGGAGTCTGTAAGTGATCTGCTAGAAAGTGTATCTGAAACCTCCCCTAAACCTCTCTCCTACAACTTTTCTCAAGTTCTCATTAAAGCATTGAAAAATACCTAAAGTGACTGGTGTCTAAATTCTGTTCAACTTCCCATTATAGCCATGGACTCAGCCTTGGGGTGAATGTAAGCTCGCTCCCTGTATCTGGAGGTACCTCTTTGCTCCCAGTAGACACGGGGGCGGGGGGGGGGGCGCTACACAGCTCACACTGCGCATTGCATCAGCATTGCCAAATCACAAATTATTTTGAGAGGTAACCCATCTCGTGTTTTCCATCAAATATTATTTTGTTGCTAACCAGAGCATTGTGGTTAATTCAGGTCATTAGAAACATCATTTTTTTTCAGTCAAGTAGACCTGGATTTGTATTGCGGCAAGAGGACCAGCAAAGCACAGCACCTGTGCAGCAGTACAAAGTAGAAAGCAGTCTGCCAATGTATTGAGATGATGTGGCTGGGTCATTTAGGTTTACAAGTTGCCAATGTATTGAGATGATGTGGCTGGGTCATTTAGGTTTACAAGTTATACACTCAGCAGCCACTTTATTAGGTAGACCTATTCAATTGCTTGGTAACACAAATTGCTAATTAGCCAATCACATGGCAGCAACTCAATGCATTTAGGCATCTAGACGTGGTGAAGATGACTTGCTGAAGTTTAAATCATCAGAATGGGGAAGAAAGGGGATTTAAGTGACATTGAACATGTGACATGGTGCCAGACAAGGCTGGTCTGAGTATTTCAAAAACTTCTGATCTACTGGGATTTTCACACACAACCATCTCTAGGGTTTACAGAGAATGGTCCGAAAAAGAGAAAATATCCAGTGAGTGGAAGTTGTGCGGAGGAAAATTTTAACTTTATGTCGGAGAATGGGCAGATTGGTTGGAGATGATAAAAAGGCAACAGTAACTCAATTAACCACTCGTTACAACCAAGGTATGCAGAATACCATCTCTGAATGCACAACACATCGAACCTTGAAGCAGATGGGCTACAGCAGCAGCAGACCACACCACGTGCCACTCCTGTCAGCTAAGAACGGGAAACTGGGGCTACAATTTGCACAGGCTCACCAAAATTGGACAATAGAAGATTGGAAAAAACTTGCCTGGTCTGATGAGTCTCGATTTCAGCTGCGACATTCAGATGGTAGGTAAGAATTTGGCGTAAACAACTTCAAATCATGGATCCATCCTACCCGGGAGATTGGCATCATGGATGTGTAGCTGACAAATCTGCAGCAACTGTGTGATGCCATCATGTCAATATGGACCAAAATCTCTCAGGAATGTTTCCAACACCTTGTTGAATCTATGCCGCCAAGAATGAAGACGGTTCTGAAGGCAAAACTGGGTTCAAACCAGTACTAGCATGGTGTACCAAAAAAAAAAAAAAAATGGCCAGTGTGTTTGTATAGGAACAAGGCCATTGGCGCATGTAATGTGTATTTACAATGTACTTTAGGCTGAACTTTAACATGTTTGTTCAAGAATCATAAAGCGGAAAAAAACGACGGTATTTCTGTTAAGCTGCCCAGTGAGGTAATTACAACAACTGCGTATCCCGAAAAACTGAGCGGCACAAAGAAATGGCACACTTATCCTATAAACTTGTGGCATAACTTCTGGGAACCCAAATGTTCTATTTTCCAGCATGCAGGAAAATCTGACCAGTAACATTGTCTGTCAGTGTTGGTCATTTTGTGTCGCCATGTGCTGCCAGATGATGGTTTAACGCAAGGGCCAATGCCACATTAGCTGTGCTTTTTTCATTATAGATTGTACTACGGAGCTAAAATTTCATGTTCTCTGGTAACTTCATCCTAGTTTCTTATTTTAATTGCAGCATTTAGATGGGCAGGGTCAATTCGTATGAAACCAGGGTTACGTAGGAGGGAGACTGCTGACATCACATGACCGAACGGCCTGAATATCTGGGATGTCTTATCAGTTTGGCGTTCAGTTTCATGTTGAACAGGATGCTGTGGTGTGGGCAGGTCCAGGTTCTTTGCGCTAAAGTTAAACCTAGATTTATGTATTTCACTTGCTTTACAAACCTGATGGACTAATGTATGATTGTATTTTTTAATCAGTTCCCAGCACACCTTGATGACCTTAAGAATGATTGTTAAAGTGGTGTTCCGGCCGAAATTATACTTTTTAAATAAAAACACCCCTATAATACACAAGCTTAATGTATTCTAGTAAAGTTAGTCTGTAAACTAAGGTCTGTTTTGTTAGTTTATAGCAGTAGTTTGTTATTTTATAAACTTACAGCAGGCCGTGGCCATCTTAAGTGTGGGCATCTGAAGCCAGACTGTATTTCTTCCTGGATCTCATCCTTGCAGATCTCGCACATGCTCAGTGCAGCACAAGCAGTGTAATAGGTTTAAGGTTAGGTTTCCATAGCAATGGCAGTGTCAGAGGAAGTTGCCGCCCCTTCCCAGAAGGCATTGCAAACCGGAAATAATGCAATGGGCCACGGCCAGGGAGGAGGAAGTGAAAAATGAATACAGCAGATATACAGTAGGTTCTGAGAAAAAAAATAAAAAAAATATCCAATTTGTTTACAGTGCACAGTTTAGTGAGGGATGCTGAAGAGTTGTAAAAGTGGGTGGAACTCCACTTTAAATTCCCATGATTTCCCAGGCTTGAGTGCTTTTATCTAAATCACATCTGGAACCTTCTTGGGCCACTCTGTGACCCGTCCCCACCCATGTTTACTATCAGGCTGTGCGGGTGACAGGTTGTTCATTTAACCTCCTGTGTATGTTGGAAGTGGTGAAACCAAATCAATTTCCTTTTACTGGTGCCACAGTGTTTGCAAGCACAACATTTGTGGCCGAAAAATGGTATCTAGAAATGGTAAAATGGAGGGCAGTGTTTTGACCAGAGATTTGTTGGTGGGTATGTTTTAAAAGATCTAGATTCTGTGGACCCAACAGAAAATGGAAGGCATTTTCTGGTGGGTTTAAAGAATTGAGTTTCTCTGCCTTTTAGAAGGATCTGGGCCTGGGTATGGGCTATTTTCGGGCATATGCTCAGCATCTACATCCCTTGCCTTTTAGGAGGCACTGTGCCTTAACATCTATTCTCTGGTGGGTCCTTGGTATCTAGATCCCCGTGCCCTTAGGAGGAACTGCCTGAACATAAAGCATTCTTAAATGGGTCCTCTGCACCTAGATCACCTTTCTTTGGGACAGGCATCACTAAATGGTGGACTGAGTGACAGTTCAATCTGGACAGTGGCTCTGCCACTTAGCAGCTTATTTGTCCTCTCTAGGAGGTGAAATCCCCCCCCCCCCCTGCTGCTGCCACGGCATGCATCTTAACAGCAGGTAGAAGGCACGGCATGTCCGCACAGAGGGCAGGAGCTGCTCAGATTTTCAAGTTGACAAGCCAGTGCTTTGTTGTGGTGCGTTCATATAAAGAGGACTGGGTTGCAAGAAGAAAAGGGGGGCTATAAAGAGGACCAGTATATAAGGGGGACAGTGAGGGAAACTGGGGTGTAAGGGGGGTGGGTTGTGAAGGGGACTGAGATACAAGTAAGGGTGGGCTGTGAAGGAGACTAGGGTGCAAGGGGGACTGAGGTGGGGGACTGAGGACACTGTTGTAAAGGGTGGAGGTCTGTGATGTAAGGAGGGGGGATGTCATGTGAAGGGCGGTGGGGCAGAGGACATTAATGTTAAAGGAGGCACTGATGTAAAGGGGAGCTTGGATGCAAAGGGGGGCTGTGATGTAAAGCGGACACTGTAATGCTACCCGGGACTGTATTGTAAAGGGGAGGACTGATGACACTGATATGAAGGGGTAACTGTAATGTAAGGTGGTGGGGCTGTAATATAAAGGATCCGAGTCATTGCGAAAAAACATGAGACGTGAATTTTTGCCTCTGTTAAAGCTAGGGATTCTAGGCTTCCCTGGTGGGGAGGGGTTAACTCTGGTTCTGCATTTTTGCGGGGTTTTCTGGGTCCTACCCTCCACCCTGTGTGTTGCAAATAAGAGGGGGAAAGACTGCTCAGGGGACTAGAGACTGGTCGTATGGCAAAGAGGATCAAGGGGCCCACTATAGGAGATATAGCCACTAGCCGCCTGCAAGCACCCTGGGATTTGCCTAGAAAGGACTCCTCCATACCATGGGCTATTGCCTGGAAAGGTATGCCTGGTCAGCCCGAGAATAGTTTGTTAGAATGAGATTGTGGTTATGCTTGGGGTTGTAATGCTGAAGAGTTTCTCAGCAAAAGTGTTAACTGTTCAAATGCTTGTAGTCTGAAGTGATTACAAGTGATTACAAGGGGTGCATGGTGGTACTTGGCGTATTGCAAAGAACAGGACCTGATGTGCACATATAGGGGGGAAGGGTAGAACATGTGGTTGCTAAAGGTAATGTGACAGCCAGCCAGCGGGAGCACAATACCAGCAGGGGTGACGGGTCCTCAGCATAGCGAGGGGAGCAGCTCGCTGTTCCCCTCCTGAGTGGTCAGTGCCCCAGGATAGCGGGACTGAATCCGCATGGCAGAGGCCCTAGTGACCTAGTCGTATTTATGGAAGGTGTTTTAAGACAAGTCGTGCATGCAAGTAGGTTCATTCGAGTACATGGCATAACCTACAGGCTATCACTTGGAGTGAGGTGATAGGAAGGCTGGACTGTTGGAACAGGGACATATGCTCAGCAGTGTCCCCTTCAAAATGTCACATTCCATATGGGTGTCTGTATTATGCGACAGCTTGATGTGCCGCACCAAAATGAAAGCATGCACGTTGGCAAGGTGGGTGGTGGTGCCATTAGGCATTCATGGCATTGCTGCACGCCTGCAAAAGGGCTCCCGCGATGCACAAATGTGAACATAGCCTCCTACCACAAAATGCAAAACGCCACCATTCATTTATGACTGATGCCAAATATTACACTATTTTTGTGCTTTTTATTGTTTCCTGCCTATTGCAGCTTGTGTCCCCTTCTTCTTTTACTAGCTACATTCTGCTTTGACTCTTTGAAATAGGTTGCAGAATATGAAGAGGGCTACAATTCCTAATGCAAGTCTCCCCCTTACTGTAGGGAGGGACTAGGCATAGGCCTGCTGGAAATGAAGTGGTGGAGGGTGGTGAGTGTGCTCGGCTACCTTTGAACACTGCCCCTCCCTGTTCTTGTGTAGTTGTGTTTCTCAAACCTTTGCACGTGCAGTAACGCCTGCTTGTAAAGAAGATGCGGAATGTGTTTTGTTTTTTTTTGGGTTTTTTTTGCATTCAAGACCGAGAGCTTCCACTTATGGTAGAGACCGAAAATAATTCACACCATGCATGTTTACTGTTCACTCCTGGCCTAAACATCCATACTTCTGCTGCAATAATGCTGCATGTTGCGTTATTTTCCAAACAGGCTGAGCTACAGCCATAGATGGGAATTAACTACGTAGCAATGCATGGAATTCCACGTAATCTACTCCAATCCCATGTAATCTAATCTAATGTAACATGTCATCTACTGAAGGCAAGTGACATGGGTACTATGGCTGCTATACACGGTTGCTGCAGGTGCATCCAATGACTGTGTGGCTCAGGGCAACTTCTGATCAGCTATGAAAGGTTTCCACCAACTGGAAAGGATGGCATTCCCTCAGATGCAGTGCACTTCAAATCTAGTTGCTTTACCAAGCGCTAATGTATTTGAAAACCCAGGTTTTGGCCTGGCATCTGGAGACACTTGGCAAGCATCGGGA
Organism: Lithobates septentrionalis; assembly: GCA_037952835.1. Classification (NCBI taxonomy): domain Eukaryota; kingdom Metazoa; phylum Chordata; class Amphibia; order Anura; family Ranidae; genus Lithobates; species Lithobates septentrionalis. The sequence goes on from JBBDGP010001919.1 coordinate 152,760, forward strand.
AGGGGCGTTGACCCCTGCCCTTTAGGCTGGTTTAATGCATGCGCACTGTAATGTTGACGTGTGTGTTTATCCTTTGTTTTCAATGTGTTCCCCCAAGGCGTGTTTGGGAATATTTAAGCTTAGAGTTCACACCTAATGCATTGAGGCCATTCATGCGCTAACGCACGTACGAGTTGACACCCCCCCCCTTTTTTCCTTTGTGTTCAACACGTTCCTCAAGGTGTTTTGGTGAATGTTCACGCATTGCATGAACCCAACTTCAAAGCTTGGGGGTCACTCTTGCCTATACATGCGCTAAAACACATTTGTATACATTGTGTAATACCCATTGATTTTTTTAGTTTAATCTTGTTTTTTTAATAACGGGAGTTACAGGTATAAAGTATATAGGAAGTACAGAGGTAGCGTGGTTCAGATATTCCAATAGTGACTGTACACATACAAATATGTTTGCATAGATTTTCAGATTCTGATGGAGAAATGGCACCAGTGATTAAGCACTACTATCTTGGGTCATCTAGGAAGGAGACTGCCAACCCAATTGGTCCTGTTTTGAGAGACACTGTAAAAGGTATTTCAATTCAATTATCAAGTTTGTCTGATGTGATTGTAGCCCTATTATTGAGTACTGCTTGAACCTTGAAGAAGGGGACATACCCCGAAAGCTTGTCCTGAAAAATTGTATGTTAGTGCAAATAAAAAAAGTGTCACGGACAGTACTCAGTTTTCTCTAGTTTGTCAGCTAATAGAGGGGGTGATTGAGCTTGTAAGGTTGGTGTCCAATAGTGGGAAAAGGGTTAACCAAAAAGAAACCAGTTGAAAAGGAAAGAACAACGTTTGGTGGTGTGATGGGAAGAAGAGGTATTGTGATCTCTCCTCTATGGCTGGTTGGGGGAATACTGTAGATCTTCCTACCCTGAAAAGCAGATGAATAACGAAACATAGACCAGGAGGTCCATGAAGTTTTTTAAATTGTTGTTCCCTGTCATTTCTTGGAACACATGTTCCAAGGTCCCTTATGAAATAGAGTTCAGTTGCCCATTCCACAAGGGGAAGTGTGATAGCTGTTTTCCAATAGCAAGGTTCTGTACTGGCTGTGGCTAGAATAGGACAGCTTGAGGGGTCCAAACCAAAAAACCTGCCACCTTCCTTTTTTTTTTTTTTTTTTTTTTTTTTTTTTTTTTAGTGCACCCCAAAGCTATACATGTGTTTTTTTTATTTTTTTTTTTTTTTTTTTTTTTCCCTGGGGGGCGGTGGGGTGCACGTGTTTACTGCATAGAAACGCAATGCATTGTTGCTTTTGTGTGAACCATGGTGACTTGGCTCCGGTGGGCATGTTACCAATACACTTGGCAGTTTCATTTTGGAAGTCCTCTTTCTACATGTTCATTGTCCCTACCTGCACATGTCGGTGCACAAAATCACACACCTGACCCTTAAAGTGCATGTGTATTTGCATGTATGCCTTGGACAAAAAACCAAGGTCAGAAACCAAGTAAAAATGTACAGGCCGAAGCAAAACCCATGTGCAATTAATGCTCATTTAGTGTGTCCTTGTTGGACCAAACAAAATTGTTTTCTCTTTTTGTATATTTCCATTTGTGGCAGAGTCTAGTGTGGCAGAATCTGCCAGTCTGGTGGTGTTTGCCACATGCCCCTGGTATCCAGCAGGCATGGTCTTTGCGTTTTGGCCAGTTTTGTTTTAAGGGTACTTGCACATGGCACTAATGTTTTAAAACTAGTATTCCTTACTGAAATTTCAGGTGTTTATTTTGCGCATATCTATTTCCAGAGATTTCTGGTACATAGTGGGAGGGAGGGCAGAGTCTGCAGCCTGAATATTTATGGAACTTCAGCTAATCCCTGGTGGGGGTGTGCCCAGAAGGTGGGGGAAGAGCCCATAAATAGTCTGAAGCCTGAGCAGTAGGGGCAGCACTTCCTAGGTCCATATCTGCAGAAGCATATCTCTATTGAGAGGCCCTGACGCCTTGGGCAGAAGCCTGAGAGGAAATTGGCCTGAAGACAGAGTTCCCAGATAAGTTTAGCTGGGGGGGGGGGGGGGGGCGCTAATTGCCAAATCCAGCCCAAGGATCTAGCATGGTCAGAAGAGTGCTCATGGGATAGAGCCAGGGGGAAGCTGTGGGAGAGAGCCCAAGTTGTCCAGAGGCTGTGTGTGTGTGTGTGTGTGTGTGTGTGTGTGTCTAAATCTCCCTCACTAAGAACAGACTGGTGGATATTGGCAGAAGACAACTGATGATCATGTGCCCAAGTGAGTATAGGCCCCAGTGCTGCAAGTGTGACAGTGTGGTGCTTTGAAACTCTGGCAGGAATACAGATCAGACTGCTAAAGCTGGCCATACAATTTTCTTCAATTACCTTTTAGATTTAACTTCAACTATGTAGTGCAAAGGCCAGCTTGATTGCAAACAAATTGAAAGTGTTTGTTTAGGTTTTGACCTCATTTTATATGGTTTTGGTAAATCTAAAGGAAAATTTGTATAATAGGAAAAATGAATAGCTGGTTAGCCGCACTCCAAAAAATTCACCTTTTTATTATATAAAAATGGATATCAAAGCATCACAAATGGGTACAGACTAACTGTACAGCCGCTGACGTGTTTCACACCAGGAACGGGGCTTAGTCATAGCTCAGAAAATTGGTATAATGTATGGCCAGCCTTAGAGATCCTGTGGGACATTACTTTGTGAAAATGCAGCCAACAGTTGTGCAAAACAGCTAAAAGTTAAGCAGTCTTTTAAGTTTTTTACGGCTCTGGGGGGAACCCATGCTCCCTATCCAAGTTCATCGTTCCTCAATAAAAAAAACCCTAGACCAAGGGTGTCAAACGCCATTTCATTGCTTTGTTTGCGGCAGCATTATAGTTGCCCTCAAAGGGCCAGTAGTAGATGTAATGCTGCCATGCACTATACGAAAAATCGTCCGAACCCATTTTCGAAAAACTAACATTTGGCCGCGAGCTCAAACGATCGTGCCATCATGTTATGTCCGATAAATCATTCAGTGGACATAAATTAAAGTGGTGTTCCGGCCGAAATTATACTTTTTAAATAAAAATACCCCTATAATACACAAGCTTAATGTAATCTAGTAAAGTTAGTCTGTAAACTAAGGTCTGTTTTGTTAGTTTATAGCAGTGGTTTGTTATTTTATAAACTTACAGCAGGCTGTGGCCATCTTAAGTGTGGGCATCTGAAGCCAGACTGTATTTCTTCCTGGATCTCACCCTTGTAGATCTCGCACATGCTCAGTGCAGCACAAGCACTGTAATAGGTTTCAGGTCAGGTTTCCATAGCAACGGCAGTGTCAGAGGAAGTTGCTGCCCCTTCCCAGAAGGCATTGCAAACAGGAAATGATGCGATGGGCCGCTGCCAGGGAGGAGGAAGTGGAAAATGAATACAGCAGATATACAGTAGGTGCTGAGAAAAAAAATAAAAAAAATATCCAATTCGTTTACAGTGCACAGTTTAGGGAGGGATGCTGAAGAGTTGTAAAGTTGGAACTCCACTTTAATGCATTTTTTGTTCATTTTTTTTTTTACATATACCTAGTGCAGTTGGTTCGGATGGGAAACACCTTTCAATTTATCGTTCGTTCAGCAGAAAATTTCCAAACTTGTCCTTTTTTGGGCTCAAACGTCCCAATGATTATCGATTTTGTGCCCATTAACTGGCCGAAAAACAAACTAACTGTCTGACCAAATTTCGTCCGATTTTTTTCGTATAGTGTATGGCCAGCATAAGACTAGAGGTCAAGAGCACCCTATCCCCACTTACGTCAGATGTCAAGCCACCCTCACCATCATAAACCAAAAGTCCTCCACCCTCCCTTACATCACAGTGCTCCTCTTAGTTTTTCCGCTGCCAAAAGAAGAGGCTGTCAAGGGCAGGGTCTGGAGGAGGACCACAGGAGGGCTGGAATCAGCTGCCAAAGTCTGTCGAATGCTGAGAGCAGGGGAGGCAGAGATGAGGGGGTGCTGTCGCTGCGTGAGGTGCAAAATTTGGTTGAGTTCGGTCCTCCTCTCTGCTGCTGACTGCTGAGACGAGGTGGGGCAGAAGCAAAGGGCAGGGGGATGGTTTGGGGGGGGGGGGGGTTGTTATGTGCAGCAGCTGCAGGAGAGGTGCGAGGGCCACATGAAATGGCTTGGCGGGCCGCATTTGGCCCATGGGCCTTGAGTTTGACACATGTGCCCTAGACTGATCTTGGAGGGGAAGAATGCCAAAAAAATGCTGTGTGCTTGGCTGTGTGCTCTAAGGGGGTCTACCAGCGATTTTTAAGGGGGAGTGCTACACTATATTCTAGTACAGTCTGCATCAAATTTTGAATATTCTTGTCTGAGCATTGCAGAAACCAACACCTTGTAATGGCATAACATAGCTGATTAATATATATTATTATGATCTAATATTCTAAAAAGCGGAGCTACCCTTTGAACTTTATTTAGTACGGTAATTTTTTTTTTTCGTTTTTTTTTTTTTGTTTTTTGTTTTGTTTTTGTTTTTTGTTTTTTTGTTTCCATTTGTCATGTAAATGTTTCTCTTGCTGCAGTGCAAATATTTGCATTTGTTACAAATGCCATTGTAGACCTGCCCTTGTGATGTAAAATGATAAGCTTTGTAGGTTAGTAAAGGGTTAAATGGCCAGGAAGCTTTCTAATCAGGAAATGTGAGTGTAGCACTGAGTGCCCTCCTAGGGGTGTGTGAAGTCATCTAGGAAACACAAGGCTATGAGAGCACATTTCACTCCACACACTGCAGCTGCTGACTCAATGAAAGACACAAAACTCCTAATGTACTATTTGTAATAATCCATAGTGACCGAATTCTTTCACGGCTCTAGCCATGGTAAATCGAAACTGAGTAATGGCCCGTACACACGATCCGAATATCGTACGGGAACTGTCGTCCAAGGAGGAATCGAACGATTTTCGGATCGTGTGTACACTACTTTTCGAGAGCCGATCACGACAGTTCATCCGTTATTTATTATTCGACCGGACAAGCACGAAAATTTTTCCTCGTACGATACCAGATCGTACGATTTTTGTTTAGTCAGTATAGTTGACGTCCGAGAATGCAATACAAATACATTACAACACGTGACGTCACTTACGATATTTTTTTTTTTTTTTTTGTCATATGAGAATTTTCGTGACTTTACCTGTTCAATTTCTACTTGCAACTATTAAGTGAAAAAGGTCGTATGATATTCGGATCGCGTGTACGGGCCATTGGGCCTCGTTCACATGGCCGTAGTGTAGTGCACCCCCTTTGCAGGGCCGCGTTTCCCCCGCAGGTTCTCTCTGTATCCTCCCGCAGGCAGTCCCATTGATGTCAATTGGGATGTACGGACACAGACGCTGTTCATAATCTGACGTCTGTGTGGGTGTAGGCGGAGCCGGAACGAGTGAAGGGGGGGGGGGGACACCACAAGGGGATTGGGGGAGGAGATTTGTGTTGGAGGGGGGGATTTGTTAGTGGCCAGGGGTAAGAGGGTAAATTGGGTGGGGTGGGGGGGACTCTAAAAGTGATCTAAGGGGATTTGTGTTGGGGAGGAAGATTTGTGCTGGGAGGGGGGATTTGGGGGTAATTTGTGCTGGGAGAGATTTACTAGGAGGGAAACTTTTAGGGGTAGAGGCTTTTTTGCTAGGGGGTGAATTTTTATTTATTTTTTTATCTTTGGGGGGGGGGGGGGGGCAAGAGGCACAGATGTGTGCAGGGGGGAAGATTTGTACTGGGAGGAGGGGAACTTTATGCTTAGGAGGTAAGCATGCAGATTAGTAACACATAATGCTAATGCAGTTTGGCATGTTGGCCCTGGGCTCTAGGTGACCTTGGCACTGGGTGTAGGTCCTTGAACCCGCACTGTGTTCAGGGACATCTACCAACATGGATGTCAGATTGGGAGTGGTGTTGTGTCCATATGACATAAGTGAGGGTGCACAGGATATCCGTGTGCCCTCGCGCAGTAAACGCGACCCTGGATAGATGTATGCCCTGTGTAAAAAAGAAAAAACAAATGGCAACCACCCCAACTTATAACTGGCCTTTTTGAAGCAAAGAGTACATGGATGGGTGACGCAGGTCAAAAAAAAGTTCCCAGCTCACTTGCCAGCCTTACCAGTGAGCTGAGAGTTTTTGTTTGTTTTTTTGACCTGTGTAGAGCCTGTAAAACAGAATAATGAAAGCGGCACAAACATGGACTCTTCACATCAGTGTTTGTGATTCCTGTAGTTCTCTATAAGGGCTTCTTCACATGGCCGGCCCCCATCCCTCCTAATGTCCACCAAACCAGAAATCCAGCTGCTCAGGGCTCTGCACCTGCTGCGGTGTGTTTTTTTTTTTTTTTGTTTTTTTTTTATCTTAAAGGATAAGTTCACCTTTTGGAACATGTTACATATTCCATGACCTGTATCCACCCCTCCTCCCCTCCCTGTGACAGCAAGCAGGGGTTTCCATCCCCCTCCCCCCATGCTGTCGCAATTTAAAAACCTCTTGGCCCTGTGGGGGCTCTGCCCACACAGCTGTTTCCTGTGAATAAATGCCTAAAAGTACCGTCCTCCACCGCAGCTGATGGCTTGTGGTTCTCTAGATGTGGACGAGAAGGCCTGGCTCACAGGCTGTCCACAAGGTTTAGGAGTGTCTATGGGAATATTTGATCATTCTGCCAGAAGCGCATTTGTGAGGTCAGGCACTGATGTGGATGAGAAGGCCTGGCTTGCAGTCTCCGCTCAAATTTATTCCAAAGGTGTTCTATCGGGTTTAGTTCAGGCCAGTCAAGTTCCTCCAACCCAAACTTGCTCATCCAGGTCTTTATGGACCTTTCTTTGGTCCAAATCATTTTGTGGAGGGGGGATTATGGTGTGGGGTTGTTTTTCAGGGGGTTGGGCTTGGCCCCTTAGTTAACCAGTGAAGGTAACTCTTAAGGCTTCACCATACCAAAACATTTTGGACAATTTCATGCTCCCAACTTTGTGAGAACAGTTTGGGGATGGCCCCTTCCTGTTCCAACATGACTGGGCACCAGTGTACAAAGCAAGGTCCATAAAGACATGGATGAGCGAGTTTGGGGTGGAGGAACTTGACTGGTGTGACTCTAAACAGAGTCCTGACCTCAACCCGATAGAACACCTTTGGGATGAATTACAGCGGGGACTGCGAGCCAGGCCTTCTCGTCCAACATCAGTGTCTGACCTCACAAATGCACTTCTGGTAGAATGGTCAACCATTCCCATAGACACACTCCTAAACCTTGTGGACAGCCTTCAGAAGAGCTGAAGCTGTTAAAAATATATAATTGAAATTTATTTTTATATATATTTTTTTTTGTGTCAGAAGATTAAAAAATAAATGCTAAACCTTGCAATGTATGATCTTTGATCTGTGCGGTGGCTATTTTTTTTTCTTTTTTTTTTTTTTCCCTTCTCCCTCCCACACTGCTTTCTCTCAGCAGCTTCTGCTGACAAACCAAAGATTTGCTTCTGGCACAAGTTGTCTCCTCCCCCTCCTGCCTCTCCCACTTTGCACAGACAGTCTCATTTGGGCTGTGTGTGTGTGTGCCCCAGCCTGTGTGCATGCGCCTGTGTGTGTGTGTGTCTTACTTCTGGGAAAAATTGAAGTGGCGGCCATATGCTTGGGATTAATTTTCCATATCTCACTCAATTTTAGAGAGGCCGGACACACACCTCAATGGGAAGTTCTCATTTGCTAAACAAGGGCTTGCCTCTAGGTAATGCTATTTAAACCTAACACCTCGGTTTTTTTTTTTTTTTTTTATTATTATTTGAATTTGTTTTTTGCTTTTTTTTATTATTTTTTTTGCCTCCTTTTTTGTGTATCTATATATTTTTTTTTTTTTTTGTGTGTGATCTAGCCATGGGGTTGCAAGCTTCCTTGTGTTATGCCCTTATCCCATCCCCCTCCCCTCTTTCCCTGGCTTCAATCCTTGCTGGCTTTGTGTATGTGAGTCAATGAGAGCGAGAGTGCATTTTTTTTTTTTTTCCCTCTCCTGCGGAATAAAAGGTTTATTTATATCCCAACTTCGCTTCTACAGCATTATGCCCAGCAGTCGCAAAGCTGCAGCAGCTGTATGAGTCCGTTCTGCTTCAATTCTCTAATGCATTTTTATTTATTTTTTTTTCAAAAACTTGCACCGTAGAGTACGCCTGTAATTTTTTTTTTTTTTTTTTAGTGTGTGTGTGTGTTTTTATGCCTGGTCAGAAGGGATCGGATTTAAATCATGCCTGCTCTTTTTTTAAAAAATTGTTTTCTAGGCTTTAGAACTTGTCGGATGATTTTTGTAGAGCCATAGTGGATAGCAGGTAAAATTAAAAAAAAAAAAAAAAATTATGTTTGAAAATTTTAGTTTATTATATTTTTTTGGGTTGGTTTTAATGCTGTTGAGTTAGCTGATGGTATTCTTTTTTTTTTAAAATCCTAGTTTTCATTATTTGTATTTCTGTACAAAAACATGGTTTGTGAAGTTGGGTTATTTGTTTGTTTGTTGAAATTGCGTGAGCGAGGCTTGCTGGCCGGTTTTAACCCCTTTCGGAGGCGTTACTTGGTTGGTTTTCTCTGCAGAGTCCTCCCTTTTTTGGCTGTCTGGTAGCTGACAGGTTAAATTTCGGGTTGTACTACAACAACTGACACATGTTGGTTTCTGAGCAAACAGGCTGATATTTTTTTTTGCAGGCTGAAAAAGGAACTGGCTTTCTAGGTCCTTCCCCCACCCCTTGGCAGTACAACCACACCGAGTTGAGATCATAATCCAGGCAACGAGAAAAAAAAAAAAAAATTATGCCTGTGCAACTATGGGATTTTTTTTTTTTTTTTTAAGAACTTTCCAAGGGAGGAAATAAAATCTGTTCTAGCAATGGGAAAAATCCTGCTGGGATCAGCAAAAAAATAAAACCCAGGACTGCAGCAGCTGAGTTTCAACAGCAAAAAAAAAAAAATTCTCGAATTCCTCTCGAAGGAAGTAAAAATATTTGTCGGGACTTTCTCCGAACCCCTTTTTTTTTTTTTTATTTTTTTTTTTCCTGGAAATCTTTTTTTGGTGATTTTTGATGGAGCCCTTGGATTCTTTTTTTCCCCCCTGCAAATCAGATCATCGTGTTCTGCAGAGAGTGAAATGAGCCGCTGCCTCCGATAGGATCTGAGAGCGCGCTGCGGTTACAAAGCAGCATATTCTTTTCTTGCCTCGGTCTTTTGTCACTGGAGCTAGTTAGGGTCATTTGTCTCTGCTCCGGACCTCTTCAGCATCAAGTCAATTGGTTTTCGGCCGTGGCGTGAAGTTCTTCGGGGGGAAAAGAGGAAAAAAAAAAAAAAAAAAAGCAGCCGCCTCTGGTGGCGTTGGGTGCTCGCGATGCATGGCTGGAACTTTTTCCCTTTGGCAGCCGAAAAATGTAAGTTATACTACAACTGTATTTTATTGGTGGGGGGGGGGGGGGGGGTTCATGCAATAACCCTGTCATTGCTGGGAAATGCCTTCAGCACTACGATGTACGTTATTTTATCATTTTTTTTTCCTTGGATGTGTAAGGAAGCAATGGATGTGACTAGAGCAGCAGGCTTTGTCCAGCAAGTTTTAGTCTTTTTTTTACTAATCCAGCTTACTGGGAGAGAAATGCAGATCTGAGAAGACAAAAAGTAGAATGGGCAACGCAATTGAAAAGCAAAATAGGGGGGGGGGGGGGGGGGACTGGAGCAAAAAGTAGAACTGTTGCTCGTGTTTTAAGAAAAAATTGGGTTGTTGTGGTCAACGGTTCTAATTTTTGATTTAATATTCCCCTTTGAAAGCTTTAAGGTTTTTACCATATTCCATTGGGTCCAAAAATTCTACATCTTGATAGGCTTCAGGGTTCGTTACTCTATAGAGTATTCAAACCAGGCACCTGATGGGGGGTCAAAAATGTAATTCGTTTTTTTTTTTGTTTTTTGGAGAGGTGTGGAGGGGGCAGCTTTTTTTTTTTTTTTTTTTTTTCTGCAGTCCAAGACCAATCAACGTTGGTAAAATTGGCCTGTTGTGATGGAAGACAGTTGGCAGCCAGTTGAATAGGATTCCTTTTTTTGTTTTTGAAGGACATAGTCCTTTGGAGAGTTGGAGCTTTTGGGTGCATTTGTTTCCCGATCTGTTTTTGTCCCAAGGCAGTAACAATGGAGCGATATGCGAGGACGATAGACTTCACGCTTATACAAGCCGATTAGCATATAAAGAGGTTCACCACTCCTGTAAGCTTGGAGGTTTTGCGCTGTAGGGTGGAGGCTTCTGCTCTGGGATTGTTCGGAGTGTCAGATTTATTCCATGTGCAATCTTAGAGACAAATGGGAATCTCGTTGCCAGAATGCAGAGTCTGCACTTGCTGTCAATTTATGGTTGAGTAGTTAAGCAAAGGTGCCCCTCCACTAGTAAACAGATCTGCTGGTTTGAGATGCATTTTTTTTTTTTTTTCCTCTTTTTTTGCATAATGTGGACAGGGCTTTTCCATCCGCACCATAGGAAGAAAGCTTTGTTGTGCAATTACTGGACTCATCTGTTGAATTTGCATACGGTATGACGTGCCTATTGTCTCTTCCTATGTAGGCTACATATTCTTAATGGCTTCTGTGTGTGGCTTCTGAATAGGAGTGTAAAACAATGCAGATAAACAGCGGTCAGGTAGAATATGTGCGATTAATGGAGTGTAACTGTGACCATCTCTCTTGGAGCTGAGTTTTTTTATTTTATTTTTTTTTCCATTAATTTTCAGTGCGTTTGTGGTAGAGCAGATGGTTGGCTGTGATTGGACAGAGAACTCTCGGTTACTATGTCCTTTTTAATTCCATTTGACAATAAAATGGTATGAAAGGAGAAGCGCTGGGGAATTTTTTTTTTTTTTTTTTTTTTTTTTTTTATTGCTTTCAAGAGCAAGTGGTGATGTTGGCAAGGGATGTTTGTGCTGCAAAACAGGTTGAGGGGTCTGATTTAATTTTATTTTTTTAAATTTTTTTTTATGAGCATCAGTTACTTAATCTTCTGACATATTCTAAAGTGATTTTGCAGAGACTACAGATCTATTCATATTAGCCTGTGAACCTTAAGAAGCTTACTGTGTAATGTCCATATGACGGTACTACAGACAAATACCAGAGCTTATGGACAGAATACAGTTATTGTCAATGTAAGCTTTGAGTGTATGGCAGGAAACTGGATCGCGGGAGGGGAAATCCAGGCAAATGGGATATACACAAATACTCACAGTAGTGGTCTTTGTGAGCATTAACATAGATACCTGTGCTGCAAGGCCAACTGAGTTCCACTTAGCTTTATTTTTTCATTATTTTTAAAGTTCAACTCTGTTAAAAAAAAAAAAAAAAAATACTGTAGCACCTTGGCAAGGGGCTAGCAGATGGACTTGGTTTGTAATAATTTTTTCTTGTAATCTATGGCTGAAGAATATCTAAAATCTATTCCAAAAAATGCTGGCACAAAGTATTCTCTGGATATACCTATGTCATGTGACCTAGTGAGCCCCTAAAATTGCATGTTTTGTAGGCCCCAGTCATCTTTGAACAGATTGTTTTAAGTGAGCATCCAGGAACGACCCACCTGCATGTATAGAATTCTTGGCCCTGCTATCAGTCAGTGGTACTTGGGCGAGGTTGAAAAAAATCCAACTGGATGATGTCATCTAGACCCTGCTGAGTTGTTGCTGTTGAGAAATCATGATGCCATCAATGGATGCCGTAGAGCAGTGGTGATCAACCCTGTCCTCGGGGCCCACTAACAGGCCAGGTTTTATGTATTACCTTGGGCAGATGCATACTAGAATACTACAGTCACTGAGCAGCAAATTATATCGCCTGTGATGTATTTCAGTTATCTTGCAAACCTGGCCTGTTAGTGGGCCCAGAGGACAGGGTTGATGACCACTGCCGTAGAGGTTTCCACATTGGCAGAAAGATGACATTAAACCTGTTTGTGCTTTTGCCTTGTCACCCAGTGAAATCAAAGGGATGGCTACTTGGTATTTTTTGGGGGGCACACAGTTTATGTTTAAAGAACAAAGGTGTACAAATCCCACAATAGTACTTGCCTAATAAATTAGGGTATTTAAGTGTTACAATATCCATCATCCCATACTCTCTTCTATTTAAGTCATACCACTCTATCTTTATATTTTTGGACATACATGGCTTCACTGTGATTGGTTGGCCACTTTTCATTCAGACACCAATGACCTCCAACCACAGTTTTTGTTTTTTTTTTTGTTTTTTTTATTTTAATCTTTATTCAGTAAAGTAGTAGGTTGAGAAAAAACAAAAACAGTATAGCACTTCGTGGCAACCAACCAAGGTTCAGCAAACTAAATTCAGATAATGAATGTCATGATTGGCTGGCTTGGGCAGCAGATTGTCAGAGTGCAATAGTCATCCTCTAAAACTATCTCCAAACTGCGGCCCACGGACCACATGTAGCCTTTATCTGGCCCTTGGGGCACTATTTACTCAGACTCGCAACAATGATTGGGCACAGTTCCTTCCTTCCCACTGACATCAATGGTGCTATGGTATGATTGTTTACTCCCATTGACATGGGGGCATGTCCTACTCCTTATGGGCTACAGTCTGGAAGAACAGTAAACTGAACCTTAGTTTAGAAAGGTTGGGGACACTTGCTCTAAAACAAAGATCACCTGTGGAGGCCTTAATATGCACTGCAAGGTGACATAGAAAATGTGACAAGGTTATTGTACCCAGGACCTCAGAGAGAGAGGGCAAGCTTATTCATGGGCTTGACCTTATCCAAGTCTCATTTTAGAGGACATATTGTATAGAGCAGTTGTTCTCAACCCTGTCCTCAAGTACCCCCAACAGGCCATGTTTTGGGGAATTTCTCTTGGATAAAATAGCTGTCCAACATACCAAGGCATTGACTCTGATTTAAAGCACCTGTGCAAGATGAAGGAAAACCTGCAAACATGGCCTGTTGGGGGTACTTGAGGCTAGGGTTGAGAACCACTGGTATAGTATATATTAAAGCAAGATTATAATGGATAGTGAGAAAACTGCCCATAGTCCTTGACTAGGACCAGCCTCAATTTGTTGGAAAAAAAAACAGCCAAGTGTGGTCCCAAGATCTGGTCCCATTTTCCCAATAGAAAAAGCATCCCAAAGCCTGGCCACAGATTTTCCAGCTTCCTGCAAAATGTGTGTAAGCAACTATTGTTTGGTAGCACTTTATCGTACCTTTTGTAAAGTGTAATGGCTTTATAATCAACCTATTGCGATGTCTTCCACATAGTGTATTAGTATTGAGCTTTTTATTGGCGTCCTAATTGCTGGGAATGCTCACTGGTTATGTTGCAAGCAAAAATGGCCTTCAGCTGGCCTAAGTGTTTATGGTTAATGCCCTTTACACATTAAAGGCTAATTTTCATCTCTGTGTGAATGGGCCCTTTTTTTATAGTTCCCCCTTCAAGGCACTAAACTCTAGCTCATAGATAAGCCAGCCACAAACAGAAAAGAATAGGTTTTCTACCTAAAATGTATTTTCATGAAGTGGAAAAGGCAAGTTATGGTGGGGTGGGCTTAAAGGAACCCAAAACCCCTCCACTGAACCTGTGTAAAGCACAGTAAAGACTTTTTTAAAACCCGAAGATATGTACATACCTCACTTCTGTCACAACACCCACCGCCAAAAAAAGGGCTTTATTTCCTATTTTAGGATAGTGGGTGGAGTCGTGCATCTCATTCTTTATGGCCCTGGGCCAACTGTGCAACCAGAACCGCTGGTTTATAGCACAGATATGGCTTAGCATTTATTATGGATTGCATACATTTACAAATGTATTACAGCTTTCAGGCTTGTTGGCCCCTAAAATGGCTTGGCATGAAAAAAGAAAATCGAAGATCTAATCTAGACTGGTTCAGTGGGGGGCTTTTTAGTAAAGTGCAGTATAGCCTTTGTAAAGTAGATGGTATCTACGTGCCGTAGTTCATCACAATTTCCAAGAACAAGAAGTTTATTCACTTTGAGACAGTGGGTGGACCCATGCCAACTGTACATCCAAAACAACTGGTTGATGGCACAGATGTAGCCTAATAATGAGCCGTTTATGCCAAACTTCCAGGTGTTTTACTGCTGGAAATCAGAGTAGTGTGCAAAGGTTCTCAGTGTTGAAAAATTAGATCGTTGTGGCATGGTGCGTGGCTTTTCGCTTTTTTTCAGTGTTCTGAAGTTTCGCTACCCTGATCAATGGTCCTATCATGCCTGCACATATGATGGGTCTGTGATGTCTATGGGTAGCTGGCTGTCCAGATTGTGTGGTCTTTATTTAAAGATGATGCTATTGGGGACAAACCAGAAATTGGATCAGAATAACAAAATCCTGCAATGTATAATCTTAAACCATTTTAAACCGCTTTTAAAAACACAACTGGAGCTCCTGTTTTCGCGTTTGGCATTTCAGATTCTATGATAGCTCTGAGGTTCTGAACATGAGCTGTAATGTTTTTCTTCCCGATTACATTAAATGTGCGTACACAGCATTCATCCTGAAGATACCCCACCATCTTTCTTTTCTGTTTCATAACTTTGTCAGCTCATCCCATCTTTCAAGCTGATTATGACGTCAGACTCTTTTTAGATGCAGCTGTTACTAAACCTTTAATGAAGCGGCTTCCCTGTCCTCTTTCTAGACTAACGGAAATATTTCCTTACAAGCAGTCTATTGTAGAATGGGAAACAAAATGTGACCAAACCAGATTTTTTTTTTTTTTTTTTTTTTTTTTCTTCCCAGAGCTGGCTAAATGAAGAGGACTCTTGTGTGTTATTCCTTTGTGAATTATCATGGTTGGCTGTTGAAAGGAAAGGCAGGGCCTGTTATCACAACTGTAGAATATTCTGGGATTCGTGTCCCCAAAGACCTGTCTGTATGTTCAAATGGATAAAGATACTGTCCAACTGATGCTTTACGTCATGGGTCTCAAACTGGTGGCCCTCCAGCTGTTGCAGAACTACAATTCCCATGAGGCATTGCAAGGCTGATGGTTACGAGCATGACTCCCAGAGGCATGATGGGACTTGTAGTTCTGGAGCAGCTGGAGGGCCGCCAGTTTGAGACCCCTGCTTTACGGGCAGCACTACATCGTTATTTAGAGCAGCGAGTAGTTTGGGAAATGACGATATGACCTTGGGGATAGAAGTCCCAGGGCCAGATGGGCCTGCTGGAGCTTGCAATGATTGTTGAGATGTTGCTTTGTGTGTTTGGGTTGCTGCCCTCCTCATCTAAATAGTCCACGATCTGCATCATTCCTGATTTATGTCATTCTTGTCTATGGAGTGAGTCAGTCGGACCTGGGATGATTGTTCTACATCTGTGGGCAGCAGCTGACACACCCAGTCAATGATTCTTTGATGTTTACATGTATTATATGTATGTGTGTAGTGTATGCATTTAAAAGAATTTAAAAAGTGTGTGTATATCTTGATCTCTGAACACGTCTATAGAAAAATTTGCCTGGTGGACTGCAAATAAAGGAAATGCAAGCAAAGGAAAAGGAGATGCAGGATACGTTAGAGCAGATCTGGTGTATATGTAGAAAAATAAATGGGAGGAGCCAGCTCGTGGGAGCTTACACTCTAAAAGGGAGAGGCAAGTGATGCAAAAGTGATTAATGGTGGAAAGGTAACACGCCCAAGTCTGTTGCTCATGACTGGATAGACTAATTTTCAAAAATTATACACAAATTGTACACTAATTATCAAAATATGATCTTTTACTGAAAGTATAACTGAAGGCAAAACTTTTTGTTTAGCTGTGGTTTGAGTGGAGAGGGATTAGAAGTAAGGTTTTTATTGATGTCTGTGTCCCCCTTGGGGAGATTCCCGGTCCAGGTGACCATTAAACTGATGGTGAAATACACAAATTTCAAATGGCCCTAAAATTGAAATTCCTCCAATGGGGACACTAGTCCTTGCAATGGGGACACTAATTTCTTGTGACCTTGGTGACTACCAGGAATTTCCTAATGTGCTCCCAATGAGACACTGATTGGGGGGGGGGGGGGGGGGGGGGGGGCTTGCCCTTTTAAGTCTACTGTAAAGTGATTGTAAAGTCAAACACAAAAACAAAAAATGATATTGTTATGTACCTGTTCCATCAGATGGAACTGCACAGAGTTTGCCAGATCCTCATCTTATTGGGTCCCACACTAGTGCTCCTGGTTCCTGCTCTTCTCGGTGTGCCATCATAGGAAGCCACTTCTTTTTTGTGGCACACCTGTGGGCTAACTCCTGAGCCACGTTGCCTTTGTCCATAGACGCAAACAGTGCTCCTCAGCCCCCCCCCCCCTCGCTTGTCATAGGATTTGACTGACACTGTGTTTTTAGAGTGATTTATTTCTTCCTTTTTACCGAGCCATAGCTTGTGGTGTAAGGCCTTTACCTACCCCACATGGCATGTGAGCCTCGATATTTTTGGAACTTATTGAACTCAAGCCTGATGCATGATAAATATTCTGGAGAGTTTTTTTTTTTTTTTTTTTTTTTTTTTTACAGAAATAACATTTATAAATAGAAATATAATTTTGTCAGTTTAAAATTTTTTGAATTTTTGCAAGGTGTGTTTAATTACAATGTTAAAGGAATCCACACCCCCTAGCAACCCCAATTATTTTACAAAGTCCCATAATTAAATGGAGTTCACCTGTGTGTAGCGAAGGGGTTTAAATGATTGTGGTATAAATGCATGCGTATCCGGAAGGTCCAAAGTCAAACCTTGCCAGAATAACCTACACCATAAAGACAAAAGAACACTCCAAGCAGCTCTGTTAAAATGTGATTAAAAAAGCACAAATCAGGGGAAGAAGACAAGAAAATGTCCTATTCGATGGATTTCCCGTTAAAAACAAAAAGTAGTCATGCAAGGAGGAGACTAATAAGAGAACACCAGGAGACCTTTGACATCTGTGAACAAGTTGCGATGCCTGGGTGCTCCATCAGACACAGCTTGTATCTAATGGTGGCAAAAGCCTCTGCCTAAATTTTATCTATTTATTTTTTTGACATATCGCATTTAGTTTGCTATAAGGCACCTGGGAGACTCAGCAGGTAGCTGTAAGAAGTTTCTATGGTATGAAGGGACCAACATTGATCTTTATGGCCATTGGCCCCTACATTGTAAATCCATTATAAACCCACCCCTGCCACCATGCAACACGACAATGGCAGCATTCTGCTGGGCACATGTTTCTCTGCAGAAGGTGCCAGGTTTGTGAAGGTACAGTGTAGAATGAATACAGCAAAAATCCTGATGTAGCCTGCAAAGACCCTGAGCCTTAGAAGACTTGTCAACCAGCAAGACAATGACCTCAAGCATAAAGCCAAACACAAACTCAAAAAAAAACAAAAAAGAACAAAAGTGTTCATGTCCTGGAATGGTCAAGTCTGAGTCCAGGACTTTTTAAAGTCTCGTCATGTGTGTGTTTTTGTTTTTTTAACAAACATGTTATACTTACCTCCTCTGTGCAGTTGGTTTTGCACAGAGCGGACCCCGATCCTCCTCTTCTTGGGTCCCTCTTTGCTGCTCTTTGCCTGTCCCTCCATAGTGTACATATCGGCAGACCTTTTCAGAAGCTGCGATAACAGTAATCAATAAATTGCTCTGTTGACTCCCTACCTTTTTTATCAAATGGTGAACCTGAATAACTGGTAAATTTTAGGCCCAATATTTTTTTTTTCTGTAACTACCTTTTTCTATATTTGAGGGCTTCTCATGTCTTAAATAGTGGTTGCCTTCATTGACTTCTTTGTTTTATTTAAATAGTGAGGACAATTTACCAAGTGCTGTGTATGTATAGTTAAAATAAATAAATCTATATCTATCTATCTATCTATCTATCTATCTATCTATCTATCTATCTATCTATCTATCTATCTATATATATATATATATATATATATATATATATATATATATATATATATATATATATATATATATATATATATATCTCTATCCCTTTCATGACTAAGCCTATTTTTGAAATTTGGTGTTTACAAGTTAAAATCCATATTTTTTGCTAGAAAATTACTTAGAATCCCCAAATATTATATATATTATATATATATATATCAGAGAATCTAGAGAATAAAATGGAGATTGTTGCAATATTTTATATCACACGGTATTTGTGCAGCAGTGTTTTAAACGCAAATTTTTGGAAAAGGGACACTTCCATGAATTTAAAAAAAAATCCAAACTGTAAAGTCACCCCAATTTTTTTGTATAATGTGAAAGATGATGTTACGCCGAGTAAATGGATACCAAACATGTCACGCTTTTATAATTGCACGCACTCGTTTAATGGCGACAAACTATGGTAGCTATGAATTTCCATAGGCGACGCTTTAAATTTTTTTTTACGGTTACCAGGTTAGAGTTACAGAGGAGGTCTAGGGCTAGAATTATTGCTCTCGCTCTGACGATCGCGGCGATACCTCACATGTGTGATTTGAACACCGTTTACATATGCGTGCGCGACTTCCGTATGCGTTTTCTTTGCTGCGCGAGCTCACGGGGGCGCTTTAAAAAATTTTTTTTTTATACTTATAAATTGTGTTTTAAAAAAAATGTTTTGTTTTTTTTTTACTTTTATTGCTGTCACAAGGAATGTAAACATCCCTTGTGACAGTAATAGGTTGTGACAGGTACTCTTTATGGAGGGATGGGGAGTCTGAAAGACCCCCCCCATCCCTCCTTTACACTTCAAAGTATTCAGATCGCCGAAAACGGCGATTCTGAATACTGTGTATTTTTTTAAATTAAACGCCATTGGCAGCTGAGTAAACGGGAAGTGACGTCATGACGTCGCTTCCGCCTTCACATTGAGAAGGCTGGAACGAAGCCGCCGACAGCTTCATTCCAGCCCGCCCACAGCCGCCGGAGGCACCCGATTGGACACCGGGAGGCCCGCTAAGAGCGGCGGGAGGGGGGGGTGGATGTCCCCTCCCGCTCCTCCGGTATAACAGCCGCATCGGTTGTTATATACGGATAGCCGATCGCCCGCTTGAAACAACGGTACCGGGATGATGCCTGCAGCTGCGGGCATCATCCCGGTATAACCCCGGAAAGCCGAGTACGCATATCTGCGTACGGTCGGCGGGAAGGGGATATAATATAATACATATCCGTCCCAGCCCTAAAAAGCTTAGTCTAAGCCCAGCCATAGATATGATTTTCTTTTCCATGGTTTGCAGGAAAGAAAATTGATTTCCTCCACCAACAATCAGTTGAGTGATTGTGTACCCCCTGGGGGGGGGGGGGGGTCCAAAAAATGTGACATTCTGGTTGTACCAAAGTCGATCGGCTGAGATTTGAGCCATCTATGGCTGGCTTTAGGTCACTAACTCTCATATTTTATACATACACATGATGGGGCTCATTAACCTACCAGCATGTCTTTGGGAGAAAACCAGCGTACCCCTACACAAGCACACTGAGAACATGCAAACTTCAGGCAGTTGGTATTGTGGTTGGGTTTCAAACCAATGACCCCGGTGCTGACCACTATGCCACTGTGCCGTTTCCCATATTTTAAATGGTTAGTGCCTTTGAGGAATGGTAAGACATTTTTAAGCCTTCAGCCAGCACTACAGATTGGTACATCCAGGTGCTCCTTGCATTTAAATGGGTGTATTCATTGAGCACAAGGGATCCAGTGTGTAGTGCCAACTGTAATCTACATGCTCATCAGTGTTTCATCCTCCTTCAAAGTTGGCCTGTGTGTGACCTGCAAGGTCTCTCTAAATGGGGGCAAATGTTCTCACCTCCAATGTGGCTTTCATGTCTGACACCAAAACTTGCCGTAAAATGGAGATGTTCAATTATCATTGGTCTATTTATAGGCACCTGCAGCCCACCTTTCCATACAGTATATGGAAAGAAACTACAAATGTTGGGTGCAATGGATTGGAAGCACAGTAGTTTATTAGTCTTAATCAGGGTGAACTTGATTTAAATCATTTTTTAAAGAGCAGCTGTCATCTCTGTCCCGCATCGGCTCCTCCTCCGGACCGCTGTTACTCTCACCGACAGTCCTATTCGCTTTAACCACTTCAGCCCTGGAAGATTTGGCTGCTCAATGAAAAGAGTATTGGTTGCGAAACGGCAACTGACAATTGCGCGGTCGTGCGACGCTGTACCCAAACAAAATTGAGGTCCTTTTTTTTTTTTTTTTTTTTTCCCCCACAAATAGAGCTTTCTTTTGGTGGTAATTGATCATCTCTGCGGTTTTTATTTTTTGCACTATAAACAAAAAAAAGCGACAATCTTGAAAAAACACCTTTTTGTACTTTTTTGCTATAATATCCCCAATTCTTTTTAAGAGGCAATTTTTTTTCTTGGTTTAGGCCGATATGTATTCTTCTACATATTTTTGGTAATAAAAATGGCAAGAAGTATATATTGATTGGTTTGCGCAAGAGTTATATAGTCTACAAAATAGGGGCTAGATTTATGGCATTTTTATTATAATTTCTTTTTTTTAACTAGCAATGGCGGCGATCTGCTTTTTTTTTTTTTTTTTTTTTTTTATCATGACTGCGACATTATGGCGGACAGTTTTGACACTTTTTTTTTTTTTTTTTGGACGATTGACCATTTATACAGCGATCAGTGCAATAAAAATGCACTGATTGCTGTATAAAATTCACTGGCAGGGAAGGGGTTAAAAGTAGGGGGTGATCAAGGGGTTAATTGTGTTCTCTGACTTTGTTCTAACTGTAGTGGGAGTGGACTGACTAGATGGGATGACAGATCATGGTTCCTAGCTATTAGGCACTCACGAACTGTCTTTCCTAGCAGAACAGGGATTTGTGTGTTTATACACACACACACACACACACACACACACACACACACACACACACACACACACACGTCCCTGTTCTGCCTCTCGTGCCTGCGATCGCTCGTGGCTGGCGGCCATCGCGACTGTAGGCCACGATTATCGGCACCTCCACACGCCTGCTATCCTACTTAAAGGAGACGGCGTATAGCTACGACTGTTTGCGGGAATGTGCCGACCTGCCTCAGCATAATGACGCTGGCTGGTCGGCAAGTGATTAATGGGAGGGCTGGTGATGCGGCAGTGACACAACAAGGTGAGGGACGTGGCGGCAGCAGGTGAGTGGATGTCCGCTAACAGGCGCTGCCATGATGGGTCTGCAATGACAGGTGTCCTTTAAATGTAAGGACTTAATTCTTGCTGGTAGTTAGAATCTTTTAAAGTGGTTGTAAACCCACAAGAAAAAAAACCCCTGCAAGACAAAGGCATAATGAGCTAGTATGCATAGCATACTAGCTCATTACTTGCCTAAGGCCCCTTTCACACGAGGCGCACTCCGTTTCTACAGAGCCCGACTCGGTCTGCCGGCTCAGCGGGAGATCAGTCTCTTGATCTCCGCTGAGCTGGCAGATGACAGGTCCCTCTCTGTTCACTGAGCGGGGAGGGGCTTGTCAGCTGCCGCCTATGGAGGGATAGGATGAAAACGGACAGCATGTCCGTTTTCATCAGATCTCATCCGACCCGCCAGCGATGGACCTGGATGTAGAGCCATCCGTCTGCTTTTAGCGGATCCGACCGGGTCGGATGTCAGCGGACATGTCTCCGCTGACATCCGACGCTCCATAGACTAACATGGAGCGCCCGTTCAGGTCCGCCGTCAGAACTGACAGGTGGACCTGAACGGTCCGATCGTGTGAAAGGGGCCTTAGATTGAAGCTCCCGTAGCAGTCCTCGACATTGCTCCTAGAGTTCCTTCCGGGTATTGCAGGCTCCGGCGATGTGATTGGCCGGAGCCGCAATGACATCACGGAGCCGCCGGGAACAGCATACTAGCTGAAGCCAAGGCACGGACTTGCCATTGCTTCATTGCGCATGTAGCGATGACGTCGGCACATACTGATACAGAATATATCTCCTAAACCGTGGTTTAGATTTAGGAGATATCTGGGGTAGTTGCAGGTAAGTCTGTTGTAAAGGGCTTACCGCCACTTTAATATTTACAAACAAAATGAAGGTTTCCTATTTAGAATAGTAAGCTGTCAGGTTAGTAAAACTGTGATCTCGGAACCGATTTCAATCATACAGTTTGTAGTGTACGTAGGTAGGAAAAAAAAATTGGGATAAAGGAATATTCCTGAACTTTGTTTTATCTCATGGGTACTGTGAAATTGTATGAATGCAGTGCATGTTATCTCTGCCTGCAGAGCTTGGATTCATTGAATGAGTTTAGCAAAAATTTAAATGTTGCAGAATATAAAGCCCCATGCTACATAACTAAGCTCCATTTCATGCTGAATAAACTAAATTCATGTATCTTAACTAGATAGATTTTTACTCCAAAAGCAATTTATTAAAATCGATTTTAAATAAAAAAAACTTTTTAAATCATTGAGATATCTAGATCTAGAATCCACAGGAGAAGTACAGCCGAAACGCTTTGGCTGTATGTCTCGTTTTTTTGTTTTGGGGTTTAAATTCATTCCAAGCATGGGTTTATTTCCTGAAATGTGTACCTACCTGAGGGGTTTGTTGTAAGATATAAATTATCATGTTTTTTTAAAAAATTAATTTCCTTCTCATGAGAATCAAACCATTATACTCCATTTAGGCATTTTGTGGCACTTTTGTGCATTAATCCTCATTAAATTTGATGTTGGCACACTAAAATGTTAAATTATGAGTGAATTCCAATTTATGTTGAACATGTTTGCAACATAAATATCTGTGTACGTCTTGTATGCATTTTATGGAGGTCTACAGAAGTACCTGTACACAGTATTCCTATTGGTATCAATTTTTTAATTGGCTTTTTTTTTTTTCTTGAAGAAATGTTTTGGTTTGTAAACCTGTACTTTTATTTCACGTGGTGCTGGGTTATTAGAAAAGCCTTGTCTGTTATATTGCTGAGTGACTCGTGTTTTGGGTGGTGGTCTTTTTGCGCGTCTTGTTTTATCCTGCAGGCATTACAATGATGTGATCTTTGTTTAGGTTGGTGCAATTTACCCGCCTTGCTGCCTCCTATTTTTGCAATATCTTTTCATGACTAATCCCAGCTGAGGGCCCCTCTGGTGTAGGATTGTTTCCCTTTCTGGAGGTGGAAGTTTCTGGATCTTTCCTTCAGCTAAGGACGTGTGTCAGAGGCCAAAACTGAAGTGCGCTCATCTGTCAGTCCTTCTCAAGTGAAATAAACCATTCCCTACACACCCGAATAGTGTGCAGATTTTTGACCTGTTCAAGTGACTAGCTCCAAAATGTGCGTGATTTGTAGGGATAATGCCGGGTTTCCAGGGTTTGTCCCTTTTTTTGTTTTGGGCTAGAAATTCCTTTTGCATGCTACGTTCAATTTATATTTTCTCCTTTTTAATATCTGGACTTTTCTTTTTCTAATTTGCTTTCCTGAGGTTAGAGCTTTATCATTTTGAACATTTAGGACAAGTGACAGTCTCTTCGAAAGGCCAACCCTCAACCCTCCAGCCCACATAATTTGTACTCCGCTTTGTTGTGGTTCCCTGATGCTCAAAGCAGAGATTCCCAACCCTGTGTCCACTCCATGATAGAAGGTTTAGGATTGGCTACTCAGGCTAAACACTGCATCATAGTTACATACCCTGTTTCCCCGAAAATAAGACCTACCGTGATTGTCGGTGATGGCTGCAATATAAGCCCCACCCCCCAAATAAGCCCTACCCTGTTTCCCTGAAAATAAGCCCTACCCTGAAAATAAGACCTACAAGGACTTTAACTAGGGCTTATTTGGGGGGTAGGGCTTATATTGCAGCCATCACCGACAATCACGCTAGGTCTTATTTTCGAGGAAACAGGGTAGTAGGTGAGGTTGAAAAAAGACACGTCCATCAAGTCCAACCCATATGTGTGATTATATGTCAATATTAGTGTATATCCCTGTATGTTGTGGTCGTTCAGGTGCTTATCTAATAGTTTCTTGAAACTATCGATGCTCCCCGCTGAGACCACCGCCTGTGGAAGGGAATTCCACATCCTTGCCGCTCTTACAGTAAAGAACCCTCTACGTAGTTTAAGGTTAAACTTCTTTTGTTCTAATTTTAATGAGTGGCCACGAGTCTTATTAAACTCTCTTCTGCAAAAAAGTTTTATCCCTATTGTGGGGTCACCAGTACAGTATTTGTAAATTGAAATCATATCCCCTCTCAAGCGTCTCTTCTCCAGAGAGAATAAGTTCAGTGCTCGCAACCTTTCCTCATAACTAAGATCCTCCAGACCCTTTATTAGATTTGTTGCCATTCTTTGTACTCGCTCCATTTCCAGTACATCCCTCCTGAGGACTGGTGCCCAGAACCGGACAGCATACTCCAGGTGCGGGCGGACCAGAGTCTTGTAGAGTGGGAGAATTCTCGTTTTTATCTTTGGAGTTGATCCCCTTTTTAATGCATGCCAATATTCTGTTTGCTTTGTTAGCAGCAGCATGGCATTGCATGCCATTGCTGAGCCTATCATCTACTAGGACCCCCAATCATCCTGGGTGGAGGTCACATGTTTCCCATTCCCGGAACCACCAGGTGTTTCCCGAGTTCTCTGCTGAAGCAAGGGAGCTTTGAAGGACCATAGCCAAGGTGAGCACAAGTGGATCCGAGAGTTCTTCTTTTTTTTTAAAAAAAAAAAAAAAAAAAGACGGTTACTTTTACTCATTCTTTCTCTTTAACGCCTCTCATGGGAACCTTTATTTGACTTCAGATTGCTTAGTAGCTCCAGCTTGGTTTCATCATCCTGGAGTTGGTATATTGCCTGAAAGTTAACGGTTTCTATCTGATGCTTCTGTAGAAGTTAATTGCGTTTTGAGGGACAGTCTCTTTGCTGTCCTGTTTTTTTATTTTTTCTGTTTAATATATATTGAGTCTTTATAATATACAAAACAGTTGTACAATGTATAAAATATAATGCGGTAAGCTGGATCACAAGGCATAACCATGTATACAAAGTTTGCAATACAGGGAGCATGGCTAATATTGCATAAAAAAACTAAAGGGTACCAAGAGTTAAAGGAATATAGAAATGGGACAGCAAGGTCCTAAATTCATCCCCATATCACCAAAACGAGCAGTTGGGGGGGGGGGGGGTGCTCCTCATCCAGACAGATCATAGCTTGTACAGCGTTGGGCCTCTGGCAAGGGACAGCGGGCCCAGAAAAGGCACATGCCGTCACAGGACACACAGCGATACGCATAAATGGGAGTGCAGAGTCTAGTCAAATAATGTGCCCTGTTAAACCAGGTTTACTAAAGAAGCAAGAGAAGAAGAAAATGGAGAGGGGGAAGAAGGGGTAAAAAAAGGGGGGGGGGGGTGGGGATGGCTGGTAGGAAGGGTAGGGGAAGGGTCAGAGAGAGCAGGGAGTGTCCAACACCTCGGGGCAGGATCTTAAATTAAAATGTTAGACCAGTTAGAGCGTCAACAAAGAGTCGTTTGGGTCCCCCCCAATGTTGTCCTGTTTTTTGAAGGTGCTTCCTCCAATGATAAGTCTCTGACCCAGAACAAGCATGTTAATGTTGGGTGACATCAGATATGTTCATTTGCCAGGTAGTGAAGGAATAGCACTGGAACAAGCCATTTCAAAAAGTAGTAGTGGTGTTCTCCATCCTGAAGGATTCCTGTGCTCAGAGTAGGCCAGTGCTTATTTTCTAGGACCTTGCTGTGAGTTGGTATCCATGTGTATCTTCTAGTACACACTGTAGTGTGTCTCTGCAAAACTGAAAATGCACTAAAAAAAAATGAATAGGTGTGAACCAGGCCGAAGCGGATGCCGGTGTCTTGCCGAGAAAGTTCGCTCGGCGGATAAGTTCCCCCCCCTGTACTGCGCAGCACGAACTACTAGCAGCCTCCGGAGATAGCCGAACGACAAAATCTACAATCAGCTGTACACGGCGCCTGCGCCCTGGGTCCAGGTTCCTTCCCCACCATCCAAGTGGACCTAGAGGGGGAATCTAAAAGTGCCGAGCGAAGCCGTGCCCAAAGCGTGGCGAGCGAAGCGAGCCCGCGAGGGGCCCTCTTACAGGCGCCGTGTACAGCTGATTTTTCCCTATTTATCTTCGGCTATTTCCGCCGGATCCTACTGCGCAGGCGCAGCGCCTGCGCAGTAGAGGGGGGTCCTTATCTGCCAAGGGGAACTTTCTCGGCAGAACACCGGCAATGGTGGGGGAAATGGGCTTTTCCAAAAAATTCTCTAGTTCTAAGAAAGGAAGTTGGTGGGGAGAAGAGAGTAAGTTGTGTGAGAGACCACTTAAGTGTCTGTGTCACGGTCAGATTTACACTCTACCAACTGGGGACATGTTTAAAGAGGACGCTAAAAAGCACACGAGTTGCTGCCTAAACGCCACAGCGTGTGATTGTGAGATTTTTTTTTTCCTGCCATCTGTGTATTTTTGGGCAGTTTTGATCTCTAATTACACCACACCATAAAAGAACTATAGGTGCTGCCATTGCTCACACCTGGAAATGCTAGTCGTCTAGTTGCCAAGCTGATTTTCTGGCTATAACTGTTTTTTGAGTCACTGACCCAGAAGTGTATGAATAAGGAAGTCTGACTTTCATTTCTTATTGGTCAGTGACTCTGAAACCAAGCCCTGCCCGGCAACTGTCATTTTCAAAAGGAGGTTCTCTCTCGCGATACTCCTATATGGCCAAAGTTTGTGGACACCTGGCCATCTCCCTTAATATGAGAATGTTGGACATCCCAATGCAAAGCTGTGGGTATTAATATGTAGTTGATCTCCACTTTTGGAGACACAATTTTTGTTTTCTTTTGCAGGTTTTGCACAATTTTGGAGCAGTTCTGTGGGAATGAATGTCCCTTTCTGGGGGTTTTGTGAGGTTGGATGAGAAGACCTGGCTCACAATCTGCATGCCTGTTCATCCTAAAGGTATTCAGTAGGGTTGAAGTCAGGGCTCTGGTGTGGGGGGACTTGAGTGTCCTAAACAAAATGCTTCAAACTAGGTCTATGGGGCTTTCTTTGTGCACAGGGGCACAGTCATGCTGGAACAAAAAAGGGGGCTTCCCCCAAACTTGCCACAAGCTTGAAAACTAAAAATGTTCTAAATGTTGTATGCTGTAGTATTAACATTACCTCACTGGAAACGCCTTTTTAAAGCCCCACTCTCTCTATACACGGGTAAAAAAACTACCTTGCAGTGCAAGTCTTCCAATGAGACACTAGTTTTGGTGACTCTAATGACACCCCAGGATTCCCTCACTTTGGGAGGATTTGGTCTCACTTCCCATTTAGCTTTTGGGATAGGAAGTGAAGGGAAATCACCATGAGACACAGATGGCAGAAATTAAAAAAAAAAAACATTACAAGTGTGATAACCCTCCCGTATTCTATACAAAATAAAACATAACGTTATGCCTTTTTAGTTTTACTTTTAAACCTCTTTTAGAGCTGTCGGTTGCTGGAAAAAACGCCGTCTTTTTTTTCCGCTTACAAAGGGCCACTATGTTCAATAGCGAGGAAAAAAATAAAATTAATTGCTTTCTTAGAAGAGGGTTGGAAAAAGTGTAGGTAGCGTTGGACTTTAATTCTCATCAATCCCTTAAAATCCCTTTTAAAAATGGCTATTGATGCTCCCAATACAATTCACATGAATTCCTTAGATGTATACTGCTCCCGTTTTTTGGAGGGTAGTTCCTCTTCTTGACCTAAAACTCCATCCCACTTTTCCCCAAAATCTCCCAAAAAGTTATCGTCCTGCTGTATAGCTCCTCTGTCTTCAAGCTTAAAGTGGGGTTCCATCCAAAAAAACAAAAATACATAAAAAATCCTAAAAAAAAAACAAAAAAACATTTGGATATATTTTTTTTAACTTACCTCTAAATGCCTGTTGCTAGGTGGTCCCTCGTAGTCTGCCCCTTCCTTAGCCTGGGCTGGTGACATCACTTCCCCCTCAGCACAGGAAGGGCTCCGCTCTGCTCCCTCCCTCCCTCCTGTCAATCATCTGGGACCAATCACGGCGAGCGGCGCCGCTCGCGCATGCGCAGTGGGTGCCAGACTGTGAAGCCACAGCCCGGCGCCCACAGTTGCAATGCCGGCGCCGCTGAACGGAGGGGGAGACGAGCGGGGCTTCGATCCCCCGCTTCGCTGGACCCAGGGACAAGTAAGTGTCCAATTAAAAGTCAGCAGCTGCAGTATTTGTAGCTGCTGACGTTTAATTTTTATTTTTATTTTTTTTATGGCCCCCCTGGGTGGAACTCCTCTTTAATCCAAGCTAAACAAATATTGTGTAAATACAAGAATCATGCGTATTCTTACTTGAATTTTGGTGCCCTGAGTTTTTTTTCTTCTACCAGATCTGTGCTATAATTTGTACTTTTCCTCTGTGTAGGAGCTTCCTGTAATGAAGACCGGTCACTGCTGCTTTCTATCCTTGTGCTGGGTGACTGGTTTTGTGTCCGCCCCTTCCTGTAGTTTTCTGCAGGCAGCCTGTAGTGGGTAGAACCGCTGGACCCCTCCCACATCCCTGCTCCATGCACAAGCTTTAGACCGCACAGTTGTGAAGTCACTGATACTTTTTACAAGATAATATCTGGGTTTGCAAAGGCATTTTGTGCCCATGAAGTGCCTACTAAGGCCGGCCATACACAGTTTGAATGTTGGCAGGTTCAGCAGAAACCATTATGGGGCTGGCTGAATGTACAAAGTTGATCGAGCGATCAACTTTGGTATAACCAGCCTGCCGTATCTGTTTGTCTTCTCCCAGCGGGGACAATGGCTCTGCAGGAGGGATATACTGCAGCAGATTACGTCCATTGTCTCTGGGGCATGCGCCCGCAGTGATTAAACTCAGCTGGAGCTGATCAGCTGGCCTGGTGGTCACGATCGTTCACTGGAGAGACAGAACGGGTGTCTGCCTATGTAAACAAGGCAGACCATTGTTCTGTCAGCGAGGGAGAGAGTGGTCTGTGATTCCTGCTATAATCAGGAACACGGGTGCCTCTCTTCCTCGAGCCATTCCACCCCCCACACAGTAAGAAAGCACACTCAGGAAAATAGTTAACCCTTTCATTGCCCCTGATGTTAACCCCTTCACCACCACTGCCATTTATCTAGTGAGTGCATATTTTTTTTAGCACTGTATTGGTGTGACTGGTCCCCAAAAAGTGTCACTTTGTCAGATTTGTCCTCCGCAATGTCGCAGTTCCGCTAAAAATCGCTAATCACTGTAGTTGCTAATAAAAACAATAATAAACAAAGTCCATAAATCTATCCCATAGTTTGTAGACACAATAACGTTTGCGCAAACCAATTAATATACACTACTTGGAATTGTTTTACCTAAAAATATGTAGCAGCGTTGTACGGCCGCGCAAATTGTCAAAGTAACGCAGTGCCGTATCGCAAAAATTCTTTGCAGCTTTAATGTACTACTGCTTATGCTTGTGTCAGCGCTCACCCTGTACAAAGGGTATTGATTAAACACTTCTACGAGGGGGGGGAAACGTGACCTATAAGCCCATAACTAGTCATAGGTTTGATTCTGTTCATAAACATTATGAAATTCCCTTCATTCTGTGCTTCTCTTAAAAAGTGCCAAAATAAAGTAGATTTTTCATTTCGCTTTCTGAGGGGAAAAAAAATGACGTGGGGGTCCCCCTAAATTCCATACCAGGCCCTTCAGGTGAAGTAGAACAAGGTGAGGGATGCACGTTTCCCACCAATTTTCCCGCCAAGGCGTATCCTACTCCCTGAAGTAGAACAAGGTGAGGGATGCACGTTTCCCACCAATTTTCCCGCCAAGGCGTGTCCTACTCCCAAAAAGTTCTGTCTAAAAGATCTTGAGATGATGTGTTGCTGCCATCTGAGTTGACGTGTCCTTCGCTGAGAGCTCTTTTAACATAAAATTTCCCGGATTTGAAGATCCATAGATGTGACGTGACCACTGAGTTTACGCTCAGATTATTTTGCCTCCAAGCAAACTCTCTTATGCTGCTGATCTCCGAAATAAAGTAGAGAGAGGATGACTTCCAGTTAACCCTTTTGTCTTAGTGCTTCGTCTTTTGCAATATATACATATATTTTTTTTTTTTTCTTGTGAAATGCCTGAACTGACAACTGGAGCCTGCTTAATATAGGAAATTATGTTCTAAAAACCAGCAGAAAATAATGGGTGGTGTGTTGCCATGGCAACAAATCAGATGTTGGCTCCTCTGCATGTAAGAATATGGAGGGTCTCCTCTTGCTGCAGCCTCCACCACTCCATCATTCACATTTTTAAAAATCGAGGAATACTGCGCTTCTAAATTGTCCGAAGGCATCACTATCCAGATCTTCCCAGAGTACCAATTTACGTGTCACATGCCTAATTGCAAAGTTTATAAATCGTACTTTTTGTATTTTTGGGTTAGACAAGCCTTGGTTTGGATGGCAGATCTTTTGCTTATGGTCAAGGTTCTCTTAAATTGACTGGCAAGCTGAACAAAAAGGCCATCTTTAGAGAGCGTTGTAGAATGTCGGAGTGTTAAATCGAGTCTTATCAAGGTTTTTCATAGAAAAAAAAAAAAAAAAAACTGTCCTTTTTTAAGTACAACCCTCCCCTGGTAAAACACTTGCCTCCCTCCCCATTCCAGCAGTCCTTGCCCCCACACAGCCTTTGCAAAAAAAAAAAAAAAAAAATCCTCCGGCCCCTTCTACTGAGCATGGGATGCCATTCTCATTCCCAAGTTTGGCAGGAGGCCAACATGAGTACAGCTCGCACATAT
This sequence comes from Lithobates septentrionalis, assembly GCA_037952835.1. Taxonomy (NCBI): domain Eukaryota; kingdom Metazoa; phylum Chordata; class Amphibia; order Anura; family Ranidae; genus Lithobates; species Lithobates septentrionalis. The sequence continues at coordinate 183,553 of JBBDGP010001919.1, forward strand.
GAACTGGGCCATGGCGCACATGCACATTAGGAGCTGTCTGGGATGGTTTGTTTTGCCAAGGCCGGTTCTTCACCAGTCTTAGGGTTCCAAGCCATGTTTACTGTGGGAAGCCGACTGTGGCTGCACAGCCGGCTTCCCACTGCGCATGTGTAAATGTAAATTGGTCCTGGAACCTCCTGTGACATGTCCCAAGAGGTGGGCGTGGGGGGTAAGGGAAGAACTTCTGGTGATATCGCCAAGCCTTTCCAACAGCAATGGGAACGGTTACCTGCCCACAACCACCCCGCCTCATTTAGGGTGAAGTTGACTTTAATTCTCGACAAACACCAGTTAGTAACTAAAATGTAAAACCTCTGTGAACGAAACGCTGCTAAACGCGAGTTACTGCGTTCAGCAGCGTTTACAGGCGTTTGGCCTTTCAAATGCCTCTGAACATCCGTCCTGAATATTATATTTTTTTTTTTTTTGCGTTCTAAAAAATGCTTCTAAACACAACTGCCTAGAAAAGACTATGAACAACCCTATGTACTGATAAGATAACATAGAGGAGAGTTCAGGGGCAGCTGAAAAAAATGCCCAACTGCTCCTAAACGGACCTTTTACCAGCAGCAGTGTACATGAGGCCTTAGGCCTCATGTACACTGCTGCTACTAAACGGACGTTCAGATGCAGTTGGACACTTTTTTTTTTTTTTTTTTTTTTTTTTTTTTAGCTGCCCCTGAACTCTTCCAATGTTATCTTTTGTGTTCATGTACACAGGTTCGTTTACTGTTTTGAGGCAGTTGCATTTATAGGCCTTTTTTTTTTAAAGGCAAAAAAATGAGTTCAGACGCCGACGTTTTCGGTTTTTCGTTTTTGACCATTTAAAAAAAAATTTTTTTTTTTTTTTTTTTTTTTTTTTTTGAAACTCTTCTAAATGCAATTGCAGCATGTAAACGGGGCAAAACGGACATTTTTAACGTGGGTTACTATCTGTCAATTTAAATCGTTCAGGAGCGGTTGTAGAAACATCCCGTGTACAATGAAGCCTTACTGTCTTTCCTGGTGATATTAATGATCTTGACAATTGGAGAGCATGAATCTGCCTAATGGGGGCACAGATGACACACAAAATCTGAAAGGGGTTTTAACCTCTCGCCACTCTATCCAATTCTAAAAATGTTCTATTTTTTTTTTGCCTTGAGTTATAATTTACTCCTTGCATAGAACACCATCTGCAAAAGTTATAATTATGGTTCGTCGTTGTTGCTGTTGTCTGCTTGTCAGGGATTGCCTAAAAGTGGACAGAGTAGGAGATAGTTTTGGGGTTCCATAGGATGGGATAGGCTCGGGGGAAGTCCTGAAGGTGAGCATGGGAGGAAGAGGCGCAGGAGGTCTTGAGGGGAATGAAGAAAACTAGTTGGTATTTTGAGACCAGGTTAGTAATGTAGCTGGAGGCTGAGTTGTGGATGGCTTTTTAAATTAGTATTTTGAATTTAATTTGTTGAGTGAATGGAAACCATTGGAGGGATTGGCAGAGATGAGTGGCAGACACTGAACGTTTGGTAAGGTGGATGAGTCTGGCAGCAGCATTCATTATGGACTGAGGATAGCCTATACAAAGGTAAGCCAATAAGGAGGAGTCGAGGTGAGAGATGACCAGGGAGTGGATTCGATTCTTGGTACTGTCATTGGTTAGGAAAGGGGATATGTTGGAGATTTTGCATAGATTGAGGTGGCAAGCTTTGGGCAGTGATTGGATGTGGGGCCAAAAGGATAGTTCAGAGTCCAGGATAACACCTAGTGCAATTTCAGATAAATATAGATTTATTTTTTAAGCCCCGTACTATATACAAACCTTATCAAAGTCGAATTTAAATAGCACTACGTATTCACACTGAAAGTCGGATCAAAATCCTATTACAGCAGTGTAATCCTAGCCTAATGCCCTGTACACACGACCGGTTTTGCCGTCGGAATAAACTCTGAAGGTTTTTACGACAGAGTTCCGATGGAATTCCACTCAAGCTGTCTTACATACACATGGTCACACCAAATTCTGACCATCCAGACGGGTACTAGAAAACGTAGGTTCAATAGACAGTAGCTTCCGTCTCGTACTTCAGAGCATGCGTCGTTTTTAGTGCATCGGACAGCATACAGACTAGCAGTTTTTCTGATAGTAATTCGTTCCATCGGAAAAATATAGAACATGTTCTCTATCGAAGTCCATCTAAATATTCGACAGAAAAAGTCTGTCGGAAATTCTGTTCGTGTGTACGCGGCATAATACTTGATTTGCTTGTTTTGAGATTCCAGTCATATCTTAAATTGTTGGCAACTCTTTTGACTCTTGTGTATTGAGGCAAAGAGTTGCAAATCAAATTCACAGTGGTTGGTGTGACTGGTACATTTTTTTTTTTTTTTAATTTTTTGGTCTTTTTGATGCATGTAAAAAAAAAAAGTGATCAAAAATATAATGAAAATGGTTGTCCTTTTACTCAATTTGAATCTGGATCTGAACTTCACCAGAAGCAAATGGCTACAACTGATAATTCCTTTCAGATTTGTGTGTGTGTGTTGGGGGTTAAAATTTAGTAAGTTTTCTGTAATTGGCACTTGGTTAGGTTGAAGATCCTTTTTTACATTTTAATGTTGTGCTTTTACAGTCACTTTTTTTGTTTTTGAGCTTACCGGTACAGTGTGAACATGTGCAGAGTTTACTCTGAACTGAAGGTTCATTTAAGAGAAATTCATATCGTACTTGTTCTTGTTTTGGTTAGTTTGATTTTTATATGGGGATGAAGGAAAACTATCGACTATCAAAGCAGCCTTGACATTCTGAAATGTCAGAGGAAGACCGAGCATGTTGGCTCTGACATCCAGAAAGAGCACCAGAAAAGGCTTTGAAGTTGGTGGAAATCGGTGGGGGCCAAGCTTTGACCTCCCATTGCTGTCAGTGTCTAAAGAACGGTGGCTTTAAGAAACCCTGACACTTCTAACAAAGGTAACTGGGGAGGGTGAACTTCCCGCAGCAAGAATCAGGCTGGTTTCACTATGTTACCACTGTGTAAATGGATTGAAAGAATTAGATTAGTAGCAAACAGTAGATCTCTGCCACTAAACATGAAAATCATTTTTCTGTGAGGTTTTCTTTCTCCTTAAGGTTCTTTTCACACCAGCTGAATGACGGAGCAGATGTAGTGTATGGAGCCAAATGACTCGGTACACATGGGAGCAGTTGGGGGCTGGTGTGGCATGGCTGTTCATTTGTCTTCTACAAATGCTGATTCAGTACGTTGCTCCTCAACCAGGAGAGCAGGTGGAAAGAGGCCTTACCGCCACCCCAACCGGAGGCCCGGATGCTTTTTTTCTGTATCTGTCCAGTGCCTGAGTAAATATAGCTTTCCTCATGTTCTCAGTCTCTGAAGTTTTTTGTGTCCTTTCTAAAATTGGTCTGTTCCTTTTTGGTAGCACTTTAGTACCTGTGTTGAATGTGCACAGGCCTCTTTTGCTAAACCCTCCTCCTAAAAATGTAAATTATCAGAATGTCATTGACGCAAATCAAGTATGCAGATCAGGAGTTCTGACTTTACTGACTGTGCACTTGTGTTCTCAAAATAATAACTCCAGAGACAGTCAGGCAACCAGCATTATTAAGTTAAATGGCCACTTAATGGGTTCTGCAAGTTAAATTTTATTTTGCTTCTTGGCCTTCTGGCTAAAATCAAATGTAGTATCTGCTTTTACCAGTTTTCTGGAGTAGAACGCTGCGCCATCCCTATTCAAGGAGGGGGGGGGGGGTGTTAATGTGTAATGTAACAAGGTGGATACTGGGGGGAGGGATCCTTTCCTCCCTGGTTGGCTAGGCTTGTCCCCTGGTTGTAGGCAGGTTCTCACGAAGTGCTAATACCATTTGTCAGGTCGGGGGCTGGGAGACTTGAGGAGCACCCTGATGGAGGTGGCATCCAAGGGTAGCCAGATAAAAACTAGAAGGTTGGCACCCAACTGAGTTTCAGTGGCACTAGGTAACGTCAACTTACTATTTTTGAACACACTCCTTGTGTGGGCCTTCTAGATAGCTCAGAGTAATTTTTATACAAGCTGAAATGGCCGTTTTGTGTAATGCATGTGGCACTTTATGCACTTTCTAATGGGGAATTACACTACATGTGTAGTTGTTATTTTCTTTTCCTTCAGAGGTGATTGAGGGTGCAGGTTTTTCAGATCTTGCCCTGATGTCATGGATGTTGCCCTTTTTGATCTTTTTTTTTTTTTCTCTCCCCAACCGGGGTCCCCTCTTTGGCAGAGCCCCCACCAAGTACCTTGAGGACCAGCTTCCTAGAAAGAGGGGTCCATCTGGCTTTGGCCTAGGTAGACCAGAGTACCTTGCCCATCATGGTTTTTGTTTACATGGTTTCAACCTGCACTGCGGAGCTACATTAAAAAATGAATCAATAAAAGAAATTTCAACCCATGCTTACAATATTTGTTGGGAAAAAAGAACAATTTTATCTATGCTAACCAGAAGGTTTCCTTCCATAAACTCCTCAGAAACTGAATACGTCACAATAGAAAAAAGTAAATGCTGTAACTAGAGATCAAATCCACTCTGTTTATAGAGAAAATGTTCTGCATCCATTGAATTGTGGAATACATGGGGGGGGGGGGGGGTTTACTAAAGCTGAAGCACTCAGAATCTGGTACAGCTGTGCATGGTAGCCAATCGGCGGCATCTAAGGGCCCTTTCACACGAGCGGACTGAATGGGTCCACCTGTCAGTTTTTTCAAGTGTAACCAGTCCGACCCTCCAGTCTCCTCCTATAGAGCGGCGGGTGTCAACATGTGTCCGTTTACAACAGAGTGCTCTGTGTCTACTCCGCATAAGCAGAGCAAACACGGATCACCCATCCGCCTGCTCAGCGGGGATCAGCAGGTTCCCCGCTAAGCACTCAGACTCCAATGGCGCCCACCCCGTGTGGAAGGGGCCTAACTTCAGCTTGTTTTAGTTAAGCTTTGACAATAAAACCTGCCAGCTGATTGGTTTCTTGCAGAGCTGCTCCAGATTTTGCATGCTCCAGTTTTAGTAAATCTCCCCCACAGTCTATGAAGAACAATGTTTGGTATTTTTTGCAATTTTTTTTTTTTTTTTGTATAATTATACAAAAAAAAAATTAAATTTTTGTTAGGGCTTCCTTAACTACCTGATCTCCAATTTTTAGCAATGGGCCTGTTGATTCTGCAGTATTCTTGCCATCGCTTATGATCAAACATACTTTTTTTTTTTTTTTTTCATAATTTTACATGTCTTTGAAACCCTGAAAAGAGGAAAATGCAACTTTGTCATTTATTATTATTCACGATTTTATATAGCACCAACAGTTTTACGCAGCGCTTTACAATGTGATAAATAAGCAATCAAATAAGAGATTGTTTAAAATATAAACTGAAGTATTCATCAGTTAATCTACTGATAAGATTTCCATGGTCTACTCTTTATCGCAACATATGGATGTTTTAATTCTATGCTCTTTGCACTTTGAACCGCCTTTCCTTTTTTGACTATTACTTGGACAGTAAATATGAACAGGTGGCAGTGGAGAGACAGGAATATAGGAGGCCTTTGTCAGTTTTACTGCTTCATTTAATTGTAGTTACCGTAATTGGGATAGGCCAGGTAGACAGGAGAGGCACCTGCCTATGGGGCACTACCAGGGCTATACTAAAGACCGCGAACTGTCATTTAAGTCCTGACATTACTACTTTTTACACTTTCAGTGGTGTACTGCTGAGATGAACAGTGAACCGCCCCCCCCCCCCCCCCCGCCCCCCACAACCGAGCTGGGGCTGTCGATCTGAAGGTCCTTCCCCTGTCATTTTTTTCTCTGTGTTGGAAGTGACTCTGTGCTGATAGCTGAGGAATGAGACAGCAGACAGAAATGACACTTGGTGCTCTTGATTGAGACAAACACACACTATAGAGGGATATGCTTTGTTCCAATTTAATGCCTGAGGTTTACAACCACCAAAAATTTAATATCGTTACCATGAGTGCAAACTGCAAAGAAAGATTACATTTTTTTGGTAGTTAGAAATTTGTGGATTTTGTGATGCTGCCCACATATCAAACCCCTGTGGCTCCCTCAGCACTTTTTCCCGTACTCCTTTTTATTTTCCCTTCTCACAAATTCCTTGCCCTTTCACTGGTCTTACTTTCTAAAAGTGCCAGGTCGTTCTTTGGTATCTCGTGTGGATGTCCTCACTGGTTAACTAGTTTGTCATATAGCATTAACCACTTGCCAACCGCCCTATAGCAGTTTTACTATATATATACGTGATCTTCTAGGTATCGCACCCGCTGATCATTCGGTACACAGGCAGATCCCCGTTCTGTCAGTAGGAAAGACATGGATCCTTTGTTCCTTCAAAGCATTAACATGGATCCATGCCTTTCCCCAGTAAAAGCGCCTCCCACAATGTTAAACACTGGCTAGGTAAACATTTAACCCTTTGATCGCCCCTGATTAACTCCTTCCTTGCTAGTGCCATTTAGTATGGTGACTGCTTGTTTTTTACACTGATCAATGTATCGGTGTCACTGGTCCCAAAAAGTGTCAGTGCCCCGACTGTCCGCCGCAGTATCGCAGTCCCACTGTCACTGATCGCCGCCATTACTAGTAAAAAATAAAAAATCTAAATATCCCATAGTGTGTAGATGCTGTAACCTTTTGCACAAACCAATCACTATACGCTTTATTGTGCTTATTTTTGGGTAAAAAAAAAAAAAAAATGTAGCAGAATACATATTGGCTTAAATTAGTGGTTCCCAACTCCTGTCCTCAGGACCCACTAACAGACCGGGTTTGCAAGATAACTGAAATACATCACAGGTGATATCATTTGCTGCTCAGTGATTGCAATATTCTAGTCTGCAACTCCCCAAGGTAATTCTTAAAATCTGGTCTGTTAGTGGGTCCTGAGGACAGGAGTTGAGAACCATATATATATATATATTATATATTTATAGTAAAAAAATATAATTTTTTTTCCAATATCGTCGGTCTTTTTTTTTTTTTTTTTTTTTTGTTTATAGCGCAAAAAAATAAAAACCGTAGTAGTGGTCAAATGCCACCAAAAGAAAGCTCTATTTTTGAGGGAGAAAGTTTGGGTACAGTGTCGCACAATTGCGCAATAGTCGGTTAAAGCAACGCAGTGCTGTATTGCAATAAAAGGCCTGGTCATGAAGGGTGGTAAACCTTCCGGAGGGCAAGTGGTTAAACCAAGATCGCTTGTGTCATTGTGACTGACTTGTGTCGCTTTGTGCTTGCTTTTTGCATAGTCTCTCATGTCTATCACTTCTATCGCCTATAAGGCTCCATGCACACAGGACATTAAAAAAAGTCTTTCTTGGGCTTTTTTGGCAGTTTTGTTTTTAAATTACACCCAGCTTAGAAAAAGGAAAATAAAAAAAACGAACATTTGGGACTTTAACTGAGGTAAAACGGGGCCGTTCAAGTCCCCTCCTCCATCTCGGGTAATTGTATTTAAAGAAGAGAAGGATTGACGGGGCTTTTCATGAAGCACACGGGAGCAACAACAATTGTTTGCATAGAAAGTAGCTTTTAATTGGTTCAGATTATCATAAAATTTTCATATCAAAATATTTAATGCATTTTTGCTATATATAAATATTTGTATTTTCTATTACAATTTATTAGAACCAAGTATTGCACGTAAATCAGTGGTTCTCAACCTTCCTAGTGTCGTGACCCCTTGGTAAAATTCCCCAAGTTGTGGGGACCCCTAACAGTAAAATTATTTTCGTAGCGTGGGTTTTCAGTACCCAAGGCAATACAAGTAATTTGCGCCCCTAACCCACAGACATTTAGCACTCCCTTCCACTCGTACAGTATTAAAACCCCTTATGGTACATTTTAGGATGTACCACTCTCTTTGTGCTCCTTTTTATCTCTCTCTATCCTAATTTCTTGTGTTTTTTTTTTTCTCCATCCCTCTCTAGCCATCTTTTTTTGTTTTTTCTCTTATTCTTTCTCTCCCTTTTTCTTTGTTCCTCCCCCTCTTTTCCTCTCCCTTCCATGTATTCTCTATTTTTTTATTACTTCTCTTAGAGCCCTTTCACACTGGGGCGGTTTGCAGGCGCTATTGCGCTAATAATAGCGCCTGCAAACCGACCCGAAAGTGCCGCTGCTTTAATTCCAGTGCTTTCACACTGGAGCGATGCGCTGGCAGGACGGTAAAAAAAAGTCCTGCCAGCAGCATCTTCGGAGCGGTGAAGGAGCGGAGTGTATACCGCTCCTTTACCGCTCCTGCCCATTGAAATCAATGGGACGGTGCAGCTATACCGCCGGCAAAGCGCCTCTGTAGAGGCGCTTTGCGGTGGTATTTAACCATTTCTCGGCCGCTAGCAGGGGGTAAAACCCCCCGCTAGCGGCCGCATACCGACGGTAAAACGCCGCTAATAATAACGGCGTTTTACCGCCGACGCCGCCCCCCGCCCCAGTGTGAAAGGGCTCTTACTCCTTGGTGGGGATGGGATGAGTGGCAGTGCTGGCAGGTAGTTGGGATGAGTGGCAATGTTCTGATCAGCCAACTTAGGTGCTCTTGATCAAGGTCAACTGCTGATCTGAGAATTGTAGTGGGGACTTTTAATGGCACCTATAACCACAGGTAGTGTTACTCACCGTGTCTCCGACTTTGTGGTGTCTCATAGCAGTGACACCTATGCCGAAATCAGGAGATAGGCTCTCCTCCAGGCCCTCCCACTTCACATTCCTCACCAGTCAGCTGACCTCTAGTCTCTGCCCCCCAACCATGCCATGAACTGAATGGGTGGCTGCGAAGAGGCTGAGTGGACAGCCACGGGCTCCAGGAACAGTACTACTGGGAGGCTGCGAAAAGGCTGGGAGAGCAGCAAAGGCTTTGGGAACAGCCCAGGATTCGGTGACCCCTGGCAAATCGTCATTCGACCCCCGAGGGGGTCCCGACCCCCAGGTTGAGAACCACTGACGTAAATGAACATTCCAACAAGGAGTTAGTACAAATTGTAGAATACATGAAATGAATAAGACCTGATTAAATGAATAAGAATAAATTATGCAAACTCATAACAATCAATAAATCACTAAATTGAGGTAGGGATAAGGAACAAATGAAAAGGAATGGCCGTACAGAATTTACATAAATGTATACACATCGGTTCTTGTTAGGCTATAAGGCCTTGAAACGCATAGAGCCATCAGGAGCAAAACCTTGATAATTGTCTATGGATAAAGAAAACAAAAATGATTAAATATTCTAAAAGAAATCAGAGGGCCAACCCAGGACATGAAAGAACCCCCCCCATGAACTAGATTAGCCCACGCACTTACATGTGCGGCCACGAAATTCCGAGACCAGCCAATAGGGCCCCAACCGGGAGCTGAGGGGACGTGATGTGGCAAGCAAAGCCAAACCTGAACAACGCCCCATGTGGGTAAGGGTGTGTATGATGAAGGTGTTGAAGGGGGTAACCACCTATGTGGAAGACCCCTGTAAGGCTGATTCACACCTATGCAGTTTTAGTGCTTTTTGCATTTTGCAGATTTGCACTACAGAACGTGTTCCATAGGAAACCATGTGAAATGGACTGTTGTGCAAATCTGCAAAATTCAAAAAGCACTAAAACTGCATAAGTGTGAATCCAGCCTAAAGGTGTCACAGAAAACAGCAATGTATGAGTGAAAACCAGTGATGTGGGGGATATATATATATTATACACACACACCCTGTTTCCCCGAAAATAAGACCTAGCGTGATTGTCGGTGATGGCTGCAATATAAGCCCTACCCCCCCAAATAAGCCCTACCTTGTTTCCCTGAAAATAAGACCTTCAAGGACTTTAACTAGGGCTTATTTGGGTGGTAGGGCTTAAATTGCAGGCATCACCGACAATCACGCTAGGTCTCATTTTCAGGGAAACAGGTTGTGTGTGTGTGTGTGTATATGTATGTGTGTATGTATATATGTATGTATGTATGTATATGTATATATATATATTTATATATTATTTTGTGTGTAAAAATTGTGGTGAAGGAAGGTATCTAAAATAAAATTTTAAAATGTAACGACAAAAAACAGAGTGAACAAAGATAAAAAATGTGAGGGTGAATGAAAAGTGTATCGGGACTGCGACATTATGGCGAACAGATCGGACACTTTTGACACATTTTTGAAACCATTGGCAATCGTACAGCGATCAGTGCTATAAAAATGCACTGATTACTGTGTAAATGTCACTGGCAGGGAAGGGGTTAACACTAGGGGGCTTACTGTGTAAATGTCACTGGCAGGGAAGGGGTTAACACTAGGGGGCTATCAAGGTGTTAAGTGTGTTCCCTATGTGCTTTTCTAACTGGGGGGGGGGGCGGTGGGACTGTCTAGGAGGAGAGAGAGATCAATGTTCATACCTCGTGTGTTCATACTATCTCTCCCCTGAAAGAACCGGAATCTGTGCGTTTTACACACAGATCCCGGTTCTCGCTCTGTCATGAGCGATCGCCGCGGGAGCCTGGCGGTCATCGCGACCGCCAGGCACTCGCATCGGGTCCGGGCACACGCCCCTAGTGGCCAAAATGAAAAGCGGCGTAAGGTAACGTCGATTTGCCGAGCCAACCTGCTGCAGTAAAACTGTGGCGGCTGGTCGCCAAGCGGTTAAATAAAGTTTGTTATGGGTTTTAAATCTTGGCAAATTCAGTGTCAGTCGAGATGTCCGGGTCCAGCTGTTGATGTCAGGAAATGAACATTCTCGAAATTCCTACAATGGACTCCTGAAGGAGCCGCGTTTATATCAGCCTATATAAATTGCCTGGTGGGGGTTTTCTTTCATTGCTGGAAAACAAAATGGGGTCATGGGTTTCTTGGTTGGTGCTGCTGTATGAGCACATTTCAGAAACTCCATTTTTGTTGGACGAGTTCGATTTGTCTTATGCTTGAGGTGAATGTAGTGCAACAAGAACAATGGAGTACTGTCCATGATGCACTTTTTTTTTTTTCATTTGCACCAACATGCAGACTTTCAGGATAAGCTTTAGGGGGTGTACCCCCTACTTCAAGGTCCAATAGTAATTGACTGCTGCTTGGACATTGAAGTAGGGGGTACACCTCCAAAGCTTGTCCTGAAAGTCTGCATTTACCTACATTCACCTTAATCAAAAGACAGAACTTGTCCAAAAAAATAGAATTTCTGAAATGTGCTCATACAGCAGGACCAACCAAGAAAGCCTTTTTGTTTTACAACACTGAAAGAAAACCCCCACCGGGCAATTTATTTAACCACTTCAGTGCCAGAAAAGATTTACCCCCTTAAAGCGTTTGTTATTAAGCCCCCAAAAAAAACAGATCCTGTTGCCTTAAAGCATTTTATACAGCACAGTGCTTGTGCTGTTTAATTTGGCCCCCCGTATCACCTAAAATACCTGTCTGATACTGCCTAGCTATACCCCCCTCCCCTCTGTAAACTGACCACATTGTATCATGGCTGCTGATCCCTGACACCATGGTCAGTTTGCGTGCCTCCGTCATCCTGCTCTGTCTCCTGTGTCCTCCTCCCCCCTCCCTGCCTGTCTGCTTTATGTCAGCACCCCCCCCCCCCCCGGCTCCTAATGCTCTCATATTAAATATATAATGCTCCCATCCCCTCTGTATTATAACAATAAGTTCCCCTGTGTCTGTGTTCTATAATAAATATGCTTGTCTGTACCGATAACACAGCGGCTCCTTGCGATCGTGTGAGTAGTGAGGGGGAATCTCCTTAACGGGGACACAGACAGCAATAAAAACTGACGTGCTCTAATCCCTCTCCACGCTAAAAACAAAAAAACAAAAAGTTTGCCTTTAGTTATACTTTAAAGAAGTAAACTGGCAGGGTTAATTTTTTTTTTTTTTTTTGCTGACTTTCCATAATTTGCTCATATGCATCGTATACTAGCACGTTATGTGACACTTGCCTGCAAACGAAGCCCTCCACTTAGGCGTTGTCGCTGCTGGAGGCCGCATCCATCTTTGCCCGTCTTCCTTCCGATCCGAGGGCTCCAGCTGTGTGACTGGCTGGCGCCGTATGAGGTCACTCCCGTGCATGCGCGATGGAGCTGCTGTTCACGGCACAGGAATCTGAAGGAACGCCACGGGTGGCCGTTGCGTCAGCCACTTCATCGGAGCAGTGTATTCCTAAATGTCTCCTAAACTACGCAGGTTAAGGAGATATTTACCGTTCCTATAGGCATTTCTCCCAACGTTTTGAGATGGGAATGAGGGACACCTACTAGCAAACATATGTAGGCATAGGACACTCCCCCTGCCACACCCCTTAAAGGAGAATTAACCCCAAAAAAAGTTTATTAAATCTACAAGGGCTTTTGTTTTACCACTACAATTCCTTTTATATTGGCGCTTAGAATTTACAGATGCGGAAATTTAGAATTCGGATGAAAGGTTTAGCACTGGGAAAGGACACGCCCCCTGCCACACCCCTTAAAGGAGAATTAACCCCAAAAAAAGTTTATTAAATCTACAAGGGCTTTTGTTTTACCACTACTATTCCTTTCATATTGACGCTTAGAATTTACAGATGCGGAAATTTAGAATTCGGATGAAAGGTTTAGCGCTGGGAAACACTTTTTGAAAGATAAAAAGTGCATTTTTTATACAACTCTATAGACCAAAATAAGGGACAAATGAGGAGGAAAGAGGGACATTGTTCCAAATCAGGGACAGTCCCTCGAAATCAGGGACAGTTGGGAGCTATGTATAGGTAAGCCTTATTATAGGCTTACCTATAGGTACAATTAATGGATTGACGTTTACAACCACTTTAAAGTGGTGTTCCGGCCGAAATTATACTTTTTAAATAACAATACCCCTATAATACACAAGCTTAATGTATTCTAGTAAAGTTAGTCTGTAAACTAAGGTCTGTTTTGTTAGTTTATAGCAGTAGTTTGTTTTATAAACTTACAGCAGGCCGTGGCCATCTTAAGTGTGGGCATCTGAAGCCAGACTGTATTTCTTCCTGGGTCTCATCCTTGCAGATCTCGCACATGCTCAGTGCAGCACAAGCAGTGTAATAGGTTTCAGGTCAGGTTTCCATAGCAACAGCAGTGTCAGAGGAAGTTGCCGCCCCTTCCCAGAAGGCATTGCAAACAGGAAATGATGCGATGGGCCGCGGCCAGGGAGGAGGAAGTGAAAAATGTATACAGCAGATATACAGTAGGTGCTGAGAAAAAAAATAAAAAAATATCCAATTCTTTACAGTGCACAGTTTACTGAGGGATGCTGAAGATTTGTAAAAGTGGGTGGAACTCCACTTTAAAATGCTGATAGAACACGGCTCCATTAGAAGTCCAATATAGGAGCTTAGAGAATGCTGATTTCCTGACATCCCAACAGTTGTCTGACTTATAAAAGCTACAGGGCAGCTGATGCTTATCGCGTCCAATTCGATCGGCTTTTAAAATAGTCTGTTTCCTATAGGCAAGAACTCCACTTTGTATCTTGGGCCTTGTGTCGGTGGTTTTGTGTCCTCCTATTATAAAATTGGCGAACTTTATTTGCATTCTGCTGAAGATGTTCCCGCGTGTGCCTAGAGGAAATGCAGCTGTACAGAAATGTAATAGGATTTCATTTGATTGTATACTGCGCTCTGATATTCTGATTCTGTATGCTTGTTTTTGATACAGTTATCCTTCTGGCACCACGTGCTATCATAGCGGCTCTATGAAAACATTCATCTTTTTTTTTTCTTTTATAATTAGTGTTTATGTCAGAAGCTGTAATTGGGTTCCTAAAGACATTTTTCAATGAACGGGTTTCATTCATTTAACTCTACTAATCCATCTGTTCTGTATTATTTGGCTGAAAGTCATCTTAGTTTAGTGAGTCAGTCATGGTGGTTATACACTGAGAGGGCTGGGTGTATAATTAGGCATGCTAGGTCTGTGTCTACGGGTGCCAGTAGCTAAGGCATATCTGCATCTGTACCCTCCCCCCCCCCCATCTCTTGAAAAACTAGCTGTATATTTTAGTGCAGAATTAGCATTAAGGTGTAGTAAACAGGTTTATTAAAATGAAAGGTAACAAACCACACGCGGGAACGAATCGGGCACTTTGTTGCAAACCGCTACTTTAAAGTCTTGCTAAACCCAGGACCATGCATTCACTATATCTGGTCCCCTACAGTACACAGAACATGGAAATGCGATTATTTTAGTAATTAATATAAACTGCTAAATACCTTTTTCTCATCAGCAGTATTATAGGAGTCTTGTGACTTCTATCAGTGTCTGGTTATAGCTTGTAGGAGGAGTTTTCATTCTCCTGTGACTCTCCTATAAGGCTGCAGGACCCCTAACCCTCTGTCTGGACAGTGCTGATTGGCCCTGAGCTCATCACATGCACTCTCCCAAGGGGGAAAAAAATAAACTCTCTCTAGCAATTCACATCAAACTGAGCATAAAGAAGAACCCGCTCCAGGTGTCTACTTCCGAATGATCTCTCCCCTCTCCATGCGTGGGTGCGGCTCAATATGCAAAAATTGAACAAAAAGGTCCGGATGGCCGCACTCCAATGAAAACGATTTCTTTCTTGTTATAATAAATCCATGCAGCAAGGATAATGCCGCTTACGCGTTTCACACCGTTATAGCAGGTGCTTATTCATAGCTGAGCTAAGTAAGCTCCTAAGCAAGTTACTCAGTGTAGCTGAGTAATACGCGTTTCACACAGTTATGGCAGGTGTTTATTCATAGCTGAGCTATGAATAAGCACCTGCTTTAACGGTGTGAAATGCGTTAGCAGTTTTATCCTTGCTACATGGATTTATTATAGCAATAAAGAAATCATTTTTGTTGGAGTGCGGCCATCCAGACCTTTTTGTTCAATTTTTGCACCAAACTGAGCATGTACAGCTTGTCCCCTAGACTCTGTTCTTTGTGTGTAGACACACACACACGCACACACACGCACACACACGCACACACACGCACACACACGCACACACACGCACACACACGCACACACACACACACACACACACTATATTACCAAAAGTATTGGGACGCCTGCTATTACACACACGTGAACTTTAATGGCATCCCAGTCTTAGTTCGTAGTATTCAATATTGAGTTGGCCCACCCTTTGCAGCTATAACCGCTTCAACTCTTCTGGGAAGGCTGTCCACAAGGTTTAGGAGTGTGTCTATGGGAATGTTGGACCATTCTTCCAGAAGTGCATTTGTGAGGCCTGGCTCGCAGTCTCCGCTCTAATTCTTCCCAAAGGTGTTCTATCAGGTTGAGGTCAGGACTTTGTGCAGGCCAGTCAAGTTCCTCCACCCCAAACTCGCTCATCCATGTCTTTATGGACCTTGCTTTGTACATTGGTCCAAATCATTTGCTGGAGGGGGGATTATGGTGTGGGGTTGTTTTTCAGGGGTTGGGATTGGCCACATAATTCCAGTAAAGGGAACTGTTAAGGCGTCAGCATACCAAGACATGTTGGACAATTTCATGCTCCCAACTTTGTGGGAACAATTTGGGGATGGCCCCTTCCTGTTCCAACATGACTGCGCACCAGTGCACAAAGCAAGGTCCATAAAGACATGGATGAGCGAGTTTGTGGTGGAGGAACTTGACTGGCCTGCAGAGTCCTGACCTAAACATGACGAGCACCTTTGGGATAAATTAAAGGAGAGACTGCGTGCGAGCCAGGCCTTCTCGTCCAACATCAATGCCTAACCTCACAAATGCACTTCTGGAAGAATGGTCAAACATTTCCATAGACACATTTCTAAACCTTGTGGACAGCCTTCCTAGAAGAGTTGAGGCTGTTGTAGCTGCAAAGGGTGGGCTAACGCAATATTGAACCCTATGGACTAAGACTGGGATGCCATTAAAGTTCATGTGTGTGTAAAGACAGGTGTCCCAATACTTTTTTTGTAATAGTGTCTTTGTGTGTATGTATATGTATATATTCTCTCATGACTAACAATCTGCTAAATTGCAGCAACAATGTTACAGGTTAGTGGGTGAATGAGTCCATGCATCAACGTGTTTCCCTTGTCCGCTTCCTCAGGACACACAAAGAACAGAACAGGATTCGCTACAGAAGTGAAAAAATAAAACGCATTATACACAAAATCGCAAACCTTTTATTATCACAACATATCTTTATACATTGCATCCATCAGAAGTATATGTTCACCTTGCCTAAAAGAATGAGCGCGCATAGAGGGAAGCTCCCTGGGCGGCCACCGGGGCAAAGATCTTGACCCCTTTTTTAGTTAAAAGGAGATGTGGGATTTTAAAATGAGAAACCTACATACTCGCCTAGGTGGATGCACATCGGCCTGTTGCTGCAGCTGTCAAAGGCTGCCTTGGACAGGCCACTTAAGTTCTACCACAATTACCTTATCAAACCTAGGTCTAGGTCTGGTTTTGGGTACAGGGGTACAGTCCTGCTGGACCCGAAAAAGGTTCTTATCAAAACTGTTAACGCGAGGTTAAAAGTGAGTAAAATATTAGTTTGCGGTTGCATTGCGATTTGCTTTATTATTATTTTTCTTTTAGTTTTATTATTTTTTTTAGAGCTGATTTTTGAAATGGGATGTTCTACAAGATCATATACTTGTGATGGTCTGGTGTCCACAAAAATGTTTGGTCGTTTAGTGTGCCTAAACCTGCAGCATTAATGGATGTCAGCTTGTTTATTCATGTGTGATTAATAGCGACTATGTGGGAGGCAGCTTTATGTTTTTGATCCAATTTCACTTTTTCATGCATCTTGAAAACACATTGCAGTCTTTCCCAGTAGTCCAGAGCTATGAGATTCCCTATAGACCCCCCCCCCCATAGACGCCCACCAGTTCTCATTACTTCAGGTACTTAGCATTTTTTTTTTATTATTGATAAGAATAATCATGGCATAATTATATGGGTAGAGAGAGAGTCTTAATCCTTTTTTTTTTTTTTTTTTTTTTCTTTTTAAATCCATGTTTTCATAATTAAGCTGTGCTCACAAGGGACGTTGTATGTATATTTACCTCCTCATCCCCTGGTAGCTGCTTCTATAGAGTGAATCAGATGTGCTGAATCCTTTATTTAGAACTTGCCACTTAAAAATGTAGAGAACACAACTGATAAAGAACTCAATTAAATGCCATTCTTGTTAAATGAACAAATACCAAAATGTCGTGGTTTTTTTTTTTTTTTTTTTACTATAATTATAAAACTCTGTGATGGAAGCTGATGGCTATTCTTTTCCCAGCTCTGTGTCTAAAATGAGTTAAAACTTTTGAATTTTATGGCCACTGCAGAATCTTGACTATGGTGCCGTAGGTACAAGTGAAACGCCAACAAAAACTTTTTAGGATTTTTTTTTTTCTTTAAGATGGGTTGAAACCTTCCATTAGAGTTTGATTTATTCCCCTTTCTTTCCTATCCCATACATTTCCCCATTCACACGTTTTAACTCTTGTCACTGAAGCAGGTATATTTCCTCTTACCTTGGGTGACAACTTGGATCTCCTCTTGTTTTCACTGTAGCGGGATGTGAGGCAAATCTCTACAACTGGAGCACAGACATTGGTGAAAACCATAGAGCGCTATTGTAGAAAATAGAAGGTTATCTTTGCCTTGGGCTATATTCATCAGCCTGTACACCTCCTCCCATTTTAGATCTGATGCCAATTTACAAGGGCTTGTGTTGATGGGCAAATTGAACATGCTTTTGGGTAAATTTAACCCTTCTGAGATCGTTCAGAATTCATTGATGCATTTGACCTGCCGTTGACCATCTCCTAACCTGCAGTTGACCACCTAAGCTGCATTAGCCTTCAAGTTGTGTTTGCATTCCAATTGACTCGTATGGGGGTAGAAGCCATATTGACTTAAACAAAAGTCTGTAGACCAGTGGTGGTCAACTTTTATGATATGTGGGCCTCAAGTTTGGCCTCCCCAACTTCACCAAAGGGCTGCACATAACATTTAGTCCATATTTATTAGCAGAGACACAACAGGTTCTTGTCAAAGACCTGATACAAGAGCTGATCAGAGACTGTGAACATCATACAAGAGATGGTCATATTGCTCCCATGATACAAGAGATGTTCAGAGACTGAAGGCATGCTGCGGGAGACTGTCAGAGACTGTGAATACGCTATAGGAATTGCTGGAGACTGGGGACATGCTTCAGGAGACCTTCAAAGACAGGAGACATACTGCATGCAGCTGCAAGAAATCACTACTATAAGAGGGCAATAGGGAGTCACAGATTGGGGTCTGCAGGGGCCCCCAGGGCTTAAAAAAAAGTAAAGTAGGGCAGCAGGTTGGGCACCAGGGCTGTAGACCCAGCATTTATCATTAAGTAAAATTTATGTCCATATGGATACAACTTTTTTTTGCTTAAAGTGTAGTTAGTTTTGGATTGAAGATGGATTAGAATGCCTGTCAGGGTTTTATTGTGGTTTGTGTCCTCGTTGAGAAGATTCACCCTCCCTATTTGTCCTGCTTACCGTTCTCATCGAAAAAGAAAGTAGAAAAAATTGCTAATTTTGGGTTGCCCCAGAACAGTAATAGAGGAGAAATCTTCCAATGGGCACACTAGTTCTGGTGACCTGTGGGGGTCCCAATGGATTTGCTTAATTTGCAGGGATTTATTCTTACTTCCTAGTTGGCTATGGGACAGGAAGTGAATCCCCCCGAAGGGACACAGATGGCAAAAAATATATATAACCCTCCCTTACTCTATCCAAAATGAAAAAAAGTTTTGCTTATAGTTCTACTTTAAACCAGGTCCTTCAAAATGGTCTCTACCTTTTTGCTTAAATAAAATCTACATGTTATATCCTACTGGACAAGTTCCAGAATGGTTTTAGAAATGAATCCTCAAATCCTCTCCAAATCTAGTATTCTGGCTTTTGAATTTGTGTGTTTGTGACTCCTAAGTATTAAGGTGGTAAATATGGCTAGGGCTGCTACTTCGGTACTCCTACCCAATGTTTTATAGCTATTGGATTTCAACCAGGATAAAGTACTTTTCGCAGATCTGGAATCAAGTTGAAAAAACAACAAAACTTTTCAGAGTTTAGTCGGGGAAAAAAAAAAAAAAAATCATCACGCTGCTGTTGAACTTGCATTTTTATAATACAAAAAGTACCTGCTCCAATTTAATGGGTTTTTGAGTGATTCTAGATCTATCTGCACGTCTCCTAAATAGTGTATCGGATTGCGTTATTTAGAATACTAACTTGGCAACAAGTGTCTCTGAAAATTACTTTAAAACGTTCACAATTATGAATGGTATGGCAAAGCAGTTGACAGCAGTATTGTGAAACCACCGTATACGGCGACTCAATGTCTTCCTGAACCTGGGGTTGCACTGTGGAAATGATATAGTGATAACAGATTAGTTTCCTCCAGATACCATCTGCAAAAACGTCCTCTTCAGTACTTGACAAGTGTAGAAAAGTTATAGCAAAAAAATGGTCCTATGTTTAGTTACAGCTTGCAATATTTCTTTTTGAAATGGAAAGAAAAAATGCTGCATACGTGGCTTGAATCTGACATAATTTCATAGTAGGTGAGGTTGAAAAGAGTCCAAGTCCAACCTATGTGTGTGATTATATGTCAGTATTACATTGTATATCCCTGTATGTTGCGGTCGTTCAGGTGCTTATCTAATAGTTTTTTGAAGCTATCGATGCCCCCCGCTGACACCACCGCCTGTGGAAGGGAATTCCAAATCCTTGCCGCTCTTAAAGTAAAGAACTCTCTATGCAGTTTAAGGTTAAACCTCTTTTCTTCCAATTTTAGTGAGTGGCCACGTGTTTTGTTAAACTCCCTTCTGCGGAAAAGTTTTATCCCTATTGTGGGGTCACCAGTATGGTATTTGTAAATTGAACTCATATCCCCTCTCAAGCGTCTCTTCTTCAGAGAGAATAAGTTCAGTGCTCGCAACCTTTCCTCATAACTAATATCCTCCAGTCCCTTTTATTAGCTTTGTTGCTCTTCTCTGTACTCCATTTCCAGTACATTTTCCATTTTTCTATATTAAACCTAATTTGCCATGTAGTTTCCCACCCCATTAATTTGTTCAGATCTTTACAAGGTTTCCACATCCTGTGGAGAAGTTATTGCCCTGCTTAGCTTAGTATTGTACGCAAATGCAGAGATTGAACGGTTTACTACATCCTCCAGGTCTTTTATGAACAAATTAAATAGGATTGGTCAAAGCACAGAACCCTGGGGGACCCCACTTTCTACCCCTGACCATTCCAAGTACTCCCCATTTATCACTACCCTCTGAACTCGCCCTTGTAGCCAGTTTTCAATCCATGTACTCACCCTATGGTCCATGCCAACAGACCTTACTTTGTACAGTAAACATTTACGGGGAAATGTCAAAATGCTTTTGCAAAATCCAGATACACCACGTTTACGGGTCTTTCTTTATCTAGATGGCAGCTCGCCTCCTCATAGAAGGTTAATAGATTGGTTTGGCAAGAACAATTCTTCATGAATCTATGCCGATTACTGCTAAGGATACCATTTTCATTACTAAGATCTTGTGTATAATCCCTTATCCCCTCCAAAAGTTGCATACTATTGATTTTAGGCTAACTGGTCTGTAATTCCTAGGGATGTATTTTGGTCCTTTTTTAAATATTGGTGCCACATTGTCTTTTCTCCAATCAGCTGGTACCATTCCAGTCGGTAGACTTTCAGTAAAAATTAGGAACAACGGTCTGGCAACTACTAGACTGAGCTCCCTAAGGATCCTCGGGTGCAAGCCATCTGGTCCTGGTGACTTTTATTAATGTTAAGTTTTCCAAGTCTATTTCTAATTCTGTCCTCTGTTAGCCATGAGGGTGCTTCCAGTGGTGTCTCATGAGGATAAACACTGCAGTTTTGGTTACTGAAGCCCCCCGATTCCCTTGTGAAGACTGAGGAGAAGAATAAATTCAATACTTTCACCATCTCCCCATCCTTTGTAAAAAGATTTCCTTCCTCATTCCTTATGGGGCCAATATGGTCTGTCCTTTTTTTTTGCTGTTTATATACTTAAAGAATTTTTGGGGATTTTCTTTGCTCTCCTCCACTGTGTCTTTCGTGTTCTATCTTAGCCTCCCTAATTGCACCCTTACATTTCTTGTTGCAATCTTTGTAACCCCTCAGCCTTGTATTTTTAAGGGCCTTCTCCTTTGGTTTTAGATGGATTTTTACATTGGAGTAAGTCATCCAGGACTTTTGTTCGCTCTTTTAAACGTATTTCCCAGTGGGATGCACTGGCTAATGCCCTTATTTAATATGCTCTTAAAGCAAACCCATCTCTCCTTCGTGTTCTTTATTTCTTAAGATTTTATCCCAATTTATAGTTTCTAGCAAGGTTCGTAGTTTAGGAAAGTTGGCTCTTTTGAAATTCAGTGTCTTTGTATTCCCCTTATGTTTCCTATTTGTGTGATTTAAACTGAAGCTAATTGACCTGTGAAAGCTGTTTCCTTAATTACCCCTTATTTCCACATCCGCGATCAGGTCTGTATTGTTGGTAATCAGTAGGTCTTGTAACGCTTTGTTTCTAGTTGGTGCGTCTACCATCTGACCCATGAGATTGTCCTGCAAGACATTTAGGAACTAGCAAGCCTTAGACGAATGCGCGGTTCCTTCCACCCAGTCTGTCTGGATAATTAAAATCCCCCATTATGATGACACTTCCCATCCTTGCTGCTAATCTAAATTGTGATAGGAGGTCCATCTCCCCCTCCTCCCTCAGGTTAGGGGGCCTATAACATACTCCCAGTATTATTTTCCCCTTTGTTTCATTGCTTTGGAGCTCTACCCATAAGGATTCCACCTCCTCCCTAGCTCCCTTAGCGATGTCATCTCTCACATTCACTTGTACATTATTCTTGACATACAGGCATACCCCTCCCCCTTTTTTACCCTCTATCCCTGCGATAAAGGGAATACCCCTGAATGGTTGCCAGCCAAGCATGAAAGCTGTTGAAGCAAGTCTTTGAAATTCCCACAAAATCTAAATCCTCCTTGTACAACAGCATCTCTAGTTCTCCCATCTTATCTGCCAGCTTCTGGCATTGTTGAACATGTCACGTAGTTTAGACCGGACGCATACTGTCCTCTTATTGGGTGTTCCAAGATTACAAATACGACTTACTATACTTCGGGTTTATGTGCTTTAGTCAACCTACCACTAATGCCCCCAATACTACCCTCTGGAATATGTTCTGCGCTGGCTATCTCTACCTCTGGACCCTCCCCCATTGCCTAGTTTAAAAGCCCCTCTAACTTTTGGGCCATCTTCACTCCCAGCAGTTCTGCACCCTCCTCATTTAGGTGCAGTCCGTCCCTTCTATAGAACTGTTGACCGACTGAGAAGTTGGCCCAGTTCTCCAGGAACCAAAACCCCTCCTTACTACACCAGCTCCTTAGCCACTTGTTTACTTCCATAATCTCCTTCTGCCTTTCTGATGTGGCTCAAGGTACCGGTAGTATTTCTGAGAATACTACCTTGGAGGTCTTTTTCCTCAATTTAGCTCCCAAGTCCCTAAAATCATTCTTTAGGGCACTCCATCTGCCTCTGACTTTGTCATTGGTGCCAACGTGCACCATGACAGCTGGGTCTTCCCCAGCCCCTCCCAGTTATCTGTCCACCAGGTCCGTAATGAATCTAAAGTATAAAGGTGGACCTGTCCTTTATAATGGGTTTGATTAAAATATTGTTTAACGTGAACCTGTCAGGTTGTAAGTGTTCAAACTAGTGCCCCTAAAGTGTGAGCACCTTTGATAATCCTGAAATTTTCTACTATACCTGCACAAAAATAGAAGCCTTGAAATCTGCACTGACCTAAGCCATGTCTCTGCAATACAGCAACCAAATGGCTCTTTGAGTGTTAATTGCCTTAGAGCTGCCATTCCAAAGCAGGGTTCTGTGGAACCCTAGGATTCATTGAGCTGTGGCTGGTTGACCTCCCATTTGGTAGTGGCTGCATAGTTCAAGAGCTAATGTCACTTAGCAAGGCCAGCAGCAAGACATGGACTATCTTTTTAGCCTTCTGTAGGGAAAAGCATTCTGACCACCGCTGTAAGGGTTGCTTCTTTACATTGATTCCCAGTGTAAGAGGAATTCTTCCCATTGACCCCCATTGTAAGGAGCATTCTTCTTATGCCCTGTACACACGATAGGATTTTCCGACAACAAAATCCATGTTTTTTTTCCCGACGCATGTTGGCTCAAACTTGTCTTGCATACACACGGTCACACAAAGTTGGACGAAAATTCTGATTGTCGAGAACGCGGTGACGTACAACACGTACGACGAGACGAGAAACATGACATTCTTAGCCAGTGCTGCTCTTCTGCCTGATTCCAAACATGCGTGGCACTTTGTGCGTCGGAATTGTGTACACACGATCGGAATTTCCGACAACGGATTTTGTTGTCGGAAAATTTGAGAACCAGCTCTCAAATTTTGTGTGACGGAAATTCCGATGGAAAATGTGTGATGGAGCCTACACACGGTCGGAATTCCCGACAAGGTCCTATCGTGTGTACAGGGCATTACAAACCTCTGGTGAATTGGTTTAAGCAGGGGTTCCTGGAGACTTGAAAATTTATCTTAGGGGTTTTTCTAGGGAAAAAAAAAAGGTTGAAAAAGGCAACCTTAGAGCTTGGAGCCTTTTTAAAGCAGGCCTTCACACTCCTCTCCAACTCACATGCTCCCGGAGTGGCTTGTAGCAAGTGGGTGCTGTAGCAAAAACCAGCTAGGAACTGATAACACAAGTCAAAGCGTATATCGGCAGCACACTATGGAACTTCAAAGTACTGTATGAAACTTATGATCACTTCACAGCAGAAGATTTCAACATGTCTGTGCCACACAGGACCCCATTCATCAGGCATGTTATGAAGAGTCCTACACAGCCCGTAAGGTTGCAATCTCCTACTGTGAATGTGATCGCTTTTTAATATATTTTTGGATACTATCCAAAAATGTTTGGATCCAGTGGTGTCCTGGCAATATTGCTTTTACATGCATCCCAGGAGATTTGTAGAAAATACTGTGCATGAGCTGTGGCGCACATCAGGGGGTGGGTGGAAGAGACAGCTGGATCCTGATGACTTCAGCAAAGAAGATGGCGATGCGATATCCAGTGTGTGATGGTGGAGAATCAGATTACAGCAGACCAAGTCTGTATTTGCTGGTTGTGAAAGTTGAGGATCACCTAGTAAACCAGGTAGGAGGGGATTAAAAATAGCACAAACAAAAAACGTTACAGTAAAACCTTGGTTTGAGAGTAACTTGGTTTGAGAGTAACTTGGTTTGAGAGTAACTTGGTTTGAGAGTAACTTGGTTTGAGAGCGTTTTTTGCAAGACCAGAAAATTTTTTAAATACATTTTGACTTGATATACAAATGATGTCTTGCCATACAAGTAGTGTCATGTCACAACTGAGTATAAAAGAGAGGCCCCTCTAAGTGTAGCAATATGGTTACATTTAACCTCCCTGGCGGTTTTCCGGAGTGTGGTTTGGGGTTAACCCCTTCCCGCCGAGCGTACACAGATGTGCGTACTCGGCTTTCGGGGGTTATACTGGGATGATGCCCGCAGCTGCAGGCATCCCGGTACCGTTTTTTGTAGAGCCGGCAATCGGCTTTCCAGGTATAACAACCGATGCGGCTAAAAGCACCACTGCAAAATATCGTATGAAATAAAATATTGCAACAATCACCATTTTATTCTCTAGATACTCTAATATATATATATATATATATATATATATATATATATATATATATATACTTAGTCATGAAAGGGTTACATTTCAGCACCATTAGCGGTAACACCGAGCCCCAGGATCCTGCGATGTCCCCTGTCCGTGGGCTCTGTCCTCCTCCCGAAGCCTCTCTGTGCCGGGCTCTCTTCCCAGCGAGCGCCGCGATGCACGGGGGCGGAGCCTGGCGGCAAATTAAAAAAAGTGAAAAATCATAATACATACAGTACACTGTAATCTTACAGATTACATTACTGTATGAAATTATTTCACATCCCTTTTGTCCCCAGTGGTCTGTCCAGTGCCCTGCATGCAGTTTTATATTATATATACTGTTCTTTCTGCCTGGAAACTGGAGATTGTCCATAGCAACCAAAAAGTGTCCCTTTACGTCAAAAGTGGTTTTAGACCCACTAGAAAACAGCGATAGTAAATTAGAACACTTGCAGAATTGAGCGATAGTGAATCGTGGGGAAATTGATATTAATATTATATTTTTTTATAATTTATATTTATTATATTTATAATTTATGATTTTGTGTTTCAAACTTCATCATACCCGGGATATCTACTAGGCTCTTGGTGGAAAGATATATTTTTTTTTTTTTTTTTTTTTTTAATTCATTCTTTATTAAACACTTTTCTCTTATTACAATAACATTTACATGGCTCATCTCCCCAAGACAGAGGACAATATTCAATAGCCTGGTTTATATATACAGGCCAACAACAGGGATGGCTCCCTCTACACCCCCTCCCCCATACCGTAAAGAAAGAAGAAAAAAAACCCCAGTTTTAGAAGAGTGCTATAAAAATAATTTTAGGATTGGTGGACAGATTTAAGTGTGTTGTTACTAAAGAATTACAGGCCTACAATATAAAATGCCAAATTTCTATGCAAAATAATTGTACCGCTTTGAGACGCAAAAATCTGACATAATCATACCGCCAGGGAGGATACTGAAGGTACAACATTTAGCAACTCACATGGTTGATTAAGACACATCTAAGTATGCAGGCATGCGGGGGGGGGCTGTTCACATAGATAGACCATCCTCCGCACCACCACTGAAGTTGTCCGTTCCACGCTGCGCTGATATAAATTTTGAAAAAATATAAATTTAAAAAATTTTTTTTTCTTTTCTCTATAGTGAAATGATAGAAGTAGTTCTTTTTAATGGTAATAAATTACTGTGGCTTGTCTAGTGATTGTGTATCTTTTTTTAACAAAGGTGGAGTTTTTCCTGTTCAGGGCCGGTATCTGCTCAGTGTTTTGTTTTTTTGTTTTTTGCTAACGCATGCCTTTTGTGGGCCCAGAAATCAGGCGCGTCTTGCCAATGGGGAGGTCGGATTTCAGCGGGGCCATCTGAACACAATTCCCATGTGGACGGAGCACAATTTCTCTCTTATGTGGCTTCTCTTCCCTCCTCTCTCATTGTGATTACATGAAACATGAGAAGTTCAGCCAAGCCTATGCCTGTTGTGTTTGGATACGCTCCTGTTGTTTCTGGCCTAATCTCAGTCAACCTGTCTTTATTTTTCCATTTAT
The DNA here is from genome assembly GCA_037952835.1 of Lithobates septentrionalis. Taxonomy (NCBI): domain Eukaryota; kingdom Metazoa; phylum Chordata; class Amphibia; order Anura; family Ranidae; genus Lithobates; species Lithobates septentrionalis. The sequence continues at coordinate 209,917 of JBBDGP010001919.1, forward strand.
TTTCTACCAGTTTTCCTGTTTTCCTTGCCTTCCCGGTGAACTTGGCAATTTAAAATTGCAAATCTGTTTTCTCTTTTAACCCCCTGAGACGAGGCATGAGGATTATCTTGTGTTCCGTCACTGATTACCTTCTTGAAACAAAATGTTCCTGCTTACCATTAAAGGGGCTTCCACCGCTAAAAATCGATTTGCTTGAATAAATAGCGAATGATGAGACTTCTCTATGCAGCATATATATTATTCCTGTATATAGGAATTACAGCTGAAATCCTGGCAGATATAGGATGCAAATTATTGTAAAATGATGATGATTATTATTATTATTATACGAGATTTATATAGCGCCAACAGTTTACGCATCGCTTTACAATGTATAAGGGGGACAACACAATTACAGAACAGTTCAATACAAAAGGTACAGGAGGGCCCTGCTCGTAGAGCTTACATTCTAAAGGGAGGGGGTGGTGGTACAAAAGGTAATAGCTGCAAAGAATGATTTTATGGGGGGTATGTTCACAAATGGCGGTATGCATGGATACCATACATCTATTATCCTGACAAATATATGCAGCTCTGTGTTCATTAATACATCATCCTCTTTTTTTTTTTTTTTTTTTTCTTCTTTTTGCAACCATGATCAGTACCTGAATGTAACTTTTATGTTTGATATTCTTCAGCCACTTCCTGTCTATATGCACTCCCTCCACGGTCAGCTGTACAGAATTGCGGTGGTCTGACTCTGACAACAGTGGACTATGCCCGTGCAATTTATTCAAATGGCCTCTTGTACCCTCTCTAGAGGTGTATGTGTCAGGGTGACAACAGAGGAACACATTTGGGACACCATTGACCAATATCGGCCATTGTAGGCCCATGTGGCAGGGTGGCCACAATCAAAGCAGACTTGGGAGATGGGCACAAAGTGTTGTCACTGTATAACAAGAAGTGCCTGGACAAGGACAAGCAGGATCACCAGGTCTGATTTTATTACAGGTTTCAAAAGGTTGGAAAATACACCAAAGCCCAACACCAGGAGTTACAAAGGAAAACTACCCTTGCAGTGGGTCCCTTCGCACTGCAAGCATTAGATGCTTTTAACTCTAGTAGATGAAGACTAAGGTTTTCTTACTTTCTCATTGCAGGACTCCTCTGCTCTTGGCTATGGTAGATCCCCTGTTGCCCTCATGTACAATGCAGAGCTATTGGACTTGCATTATATGTGATGACATCACTGTATAACAGCTGGTTGGAGCATCTTAGGCTGCATTCACACCTGAGCGTAGCGTTTTTGAGCGTTTCTTCCGGCATTTTGTTGCGCGTTTTTCCAGGCATATTTGCGCGTTTCCATGCAGCGTTGTCCGGCGTTTTTGAGCTCTGGCATTTTTTTTATTAGCCAATAGGAAAAATGATCATCTGTTTCATCATTTGTTGCTATGTTGTTAGATTTTGTCATCTGCTTCCTGCTCCAAAAACGCCCAAATCTGCCCGATTTGCGCGACAAAGGGTCCAGAACTTGTTTGAGCTTCAGACGTAGGGCTTCAGGCGACTTGGACTGGAGATGTGAACCATCTTCATAATTTTTTTTTTTTCCCCTCAAGCGTTTTGTAGCTTCAGGCTTCAAGCTACAAAACGCTCAGGTGTGAATGGGCTCTCAGAGAGGAGTCTTCTGGGAAGTGGTCCCATTGACATAGGTAACCTAACGAAGTGAAGAGTAAGGGTAAGAGTAAGCCCATACTGTACATTACTGTTTTGTGGGTTTTTATTTTTTTGCAGGTTGAATGAAAAAAAAAAAAACTGACCCGAATCCTTCCTGCTGAGGTATTGTTTTCTGATAGCAGGGAGACTTCCCCGCCATTAGAATACACTGATCAAGGCTGCTGGCTACAACCAGCGGCCCTGATTGATCAGGAAAAATCCAACAGGGTAGTTGTACAGAAGTCAGTTGGTAGATTGACTTCTGTACATCCAGCCTGCCCATACATGGAGTGAAATTCGGCAGGTCCCTGCTAAACTGGCTGAATTTATTTTCCAAGTATGGCTGGCTTGAGCTCCACCAAAAAGGTGAAGTTCTGCTTGTGGTTTTTTTTTTTTTTTGGGAGGGAGAGCGTGTACCTGTACCCTCCTTCCCTGTTGTCTTCTGGGACACATTTGTAGTATTTGTAGCTACTGACTGGGGGGAACCTTATGCCTTTAACCTCCCCTAGACCTAGCAAGGATTTAGTGATTGGATATAGATCTACTTTAAAGTGGAATTAAACCTCCACTTATTATTATTATTATTATTATTATTATTATTAATTTATTTATTATTATTTTTTTTATTTTTTTTTTTTTAATATGGGCTCCAGTAGCTTTTGGCCATCATGTTGCTAGTATGCCCAGCATTTTATGGCACACTTACCTGGCAAGCGATCTCTTCCAACACTGAGCTGTGAGTGCTTCCGTTGGCCACAGGTGCTGCAGTCTTCTCTTGGTCTTCTCTTGGTCTTCTCTTGGTCTTCTCTTGGTCTTCCTTCTGGGTTCTGACTCTTTGGCCACTTGGTTGATGACGCCACTCCCATGCGGAACGTTTTATAGTAGAAGTAAAAGAAAGGTCTGATGTCACCAGTGACACACCTCCATCCCTAATAGTACAATAAAAACATAAGTACTGCTATTTGGGACTTTATATGAGGTATGCACAATTGGCTGATGAAATTGACAAATATAAATGCAATGAAATGTTTATTCCAGAAATGATAACGCATGAAAGAGGATCATAAACCAAGGCAAAGCTGAGACAATGTTGCACATGGTTGAAGATTACATTACATTTGAAATACATGAGTTTACATGACGTCTAGAACATCCAACGCGTTTCACGAGATGTGACTAGCTCTTCAGGGGCAGATGCATGTAGGTTATATCTGGAAATGAATGACCAAAAAGGTAATGTAACACATGAATAAATAATAGAAAAATGGTAAGAGGGTTCTTGCAGAGAAAGAAAAGACCCTATACTCACCAGTCGGCAAGGCCTAGGTGTTCACCGAGGATGGCAGCAATGTATGCTTGGGAAGGGAGCTGAGGGAGCGGAGCCAACCAAAAAACCCGACCAAGGAACAATGGGAAGGCGGACATAACATGGGTAGAGATAATCTGTTCAGGTGTCAACTATAATATATAATATGTATATCCTCAAACATTGCTAAATTGGCAAAATAATCAAAGTATATAATGGAATGCATGTATAAACCAACCTGTTGCGATGGTAGGTCGGATAATAAGGCCGAAGAGGAATGTGTGCAGAACTGCAGATATGTGATAAGGAATGTCAGAAAAGACAATCCGTAAAAGGAAAAGGGTAAATGTGAAAGTGTGATCATTTCTGCAATAAATATTTTATTGTATTTATATTTGTCACCTTCATCGGCCAATTGTGCATACCTCATATAAAGTCCCAAAGGGCGATACCTATGTTTTTATTTATGGTAGAAGAAACATCTTGTGTCATAAAATTACTAACTGCCAGCTCTTTTTTTTGTAATAGGTTTAATTCTGCTTTGACGAGACCCTGTCATCCAAAAAAAAAAAAAAAAAATTGCTAGTCTAAACAGAAAAATCTGGTGTTATTTAAATGCTTGCAGTGTTTTTCCTTTCTAGGAATTCACTCGCAATGTGCTTGTTGGAAAAATTGACTAGTTAAATCCGCTCGCAGTCTGCTGGGGCCAGACATCACTTGTAAGATGGCAGCACCCAGCAGTCTCGGGCGGGGCTTTTGAATGCCTGTACAAGAATGGCTTTTACACTTAAACGAGAAGTGTGGGTTTCCCTTATTTAAAAAAAAAAAAAAATTGTACTCGCCTAGGTGGATACAGCATCGATCCATTGCTGCATCTGTCCCTCGCCGTTTTTACGCGGAGAACTGAGCGATCAAACGCGGCTGATCGCTCGGTTTCCCCTCTGCTCTGAGCAGAGAGCAGTGACTGCCAGTCACTGACACTCTGCTCCTCTAGTGCTCAGGGGATCGCTGAGAGCCTGAGCCAGCTACCAGTCCCAGGCTATTGGATGGATCCCAACTGTAATGTTGGGATCCATCCAGTGCCTGGACCAGCTTTAGCCTGCTGTCGTCTGAAAATGAGTCACAGGAGTGCAGAATGAACTGCAATACTGCGTTCCATAGGAGAAGTAGGGCCAAAATGCTTTGGCCCTACTTCTCCAAGAGTAACTCCACATTTGTTGAGAAAAAAAAAACATTCCCCTCTGGGTGATCTATGTACATTACACAGATTTGAACAAGCTTTGTTGCAGGTTCCTACCTTTTGGTGTTCTGAAGAAATAGGTTTGTCTGTGTCCATGTGCAAAGTGAAAATATATGGGAGTGGATTTATAATTATCAGTTGGCTGCTGCACCTGCGGGGCTCTGAGGAAAATTGCAGGGTCTGCATCCCTTTTTAGACGGTATTTCCTATTGGGAGTATCTTGCCAAAAATATTTTTGTTGCAGGGGATGCCTGAAATCTGACTTGTATCTTAGTGTAGACTTCTGGGAAAATCAGTGAGCCAATCACACAAGCAGGAAATTATGTTCCTGGGGGGCGTTCTGTATACATTCTGTGTACAGAACACCTCCAGGTAGCCATATTGCATTTTACGGGAAATTACAGAGCTGCAGATTGAAAAGGAAAGGTATTTTTTTTTTTCACAAGAAAGAAAAGGAAAGGTTTTTAATATTCATTTACAATATGACTTGTCGAAATTCTATATTCTATATTTTTTTTTTTTGCATTTTTTTTTTTTTTTTCCACGAAAGTGAAGTTACCTATTTAAATAACATGCATAAAATACATACCGTATATACTCGAGTTTAAGCTGAGTTTTTCAGCAAATTTTTTTGTGCTGAAAATGCCCCCCTCGGCTTATACTCGAGTCAAGCACTTTTCTGCAGCAGAGAATGACCTTTTCCGAACCAACTTTGGGGCCCCGTATCTCTGGGCCACTTGGTGCTAGGAACCCCAAATTTGGTGTGCAAACCCAGTGGCCCCAATTTACAGGGCCCCAAAGTCGGTTTGGAAAATGTCATTCTCTGTTGCAGAAAAGTGCTTGACATTTTCCGAACTGACTTTGGGGCCCTGTATCTCGGGGCCACTTAGTGCTAGGAACCCCAGCTTTGAGAGCAAGAGGAAGCGCATTAGGGCCGTGGAGTGGCCTAGTCAGTCTCCAGACCTTAAGGTGCCGGCGGACATTGGGTATGGTGGATCTCGAGTCCGCCGATCAGCTCCGGCTGTGCATAATCACAGCTGGAGTGAGCTGCCGGTGGCCTACACTTGCGCCTCATACCCACAAGTGCAGTATCACGTGTGAAGTGGTTAAAAGCAAACAAACTTTTTAAGTACTTTTAAACAATATTCGTCAAGTCATTGGGTGTACTGAGAATTTTCATAGAAAAGTTTGTTCAAATATCTACTGTTTTGAAGATTGAAGACCATGGGCAGCACAGCGGCTAAGTGGTTAGCCCTTCAACCTGGCAGCACCACAGTCATTGGTTCGAATCCCAACCACGGCACTACCTGCCTGGAGTTTGCATGTTCTTCCTGTGACTGCGTAGGTTTCCTCCCACACAGACCTGCAGGTAGGCCAATTGGCTCCTGTCTAAATTGGCCCTAGTAAATGTATGAAAGTGAGTTGGGGATATTAAATTGTAAGGTCCTTGAGGGCAGGGACTGATGTGAATGTATAATATGTAAAGTGCTGTGTAAAATTGATGGCACTATGGAAGTACCTGTAATTTTTAAATTCTGCAAGACTAGCCATACACATACATTCCAATAGATTCCTTCATCCATGGTGCCTGCTATCTTTGTGACTTCATCTACTTGGGTGCAGTCACTCTTTGACCAACCATATTCCACCCAGCTCCTTCCATTTTTCAATTGAAGTTTGTTGAGCTGGGTGGTGTGGCAGAACCACCATGTCTTAATTTTCTTTTCTTTTTTTTTCTTTTTTTGTGCTTCCCTAAACAATATACATTTTTTTTTTTATTTTATTTTGCATTCGGGGATGGTGTTGCCACTAAAAAGATTAAAGTTTTTTCGCCTCTTGCTAGAAGGCGCCATCAGAAGCGATCAGTGACTCTGGTAAATAGAGCAGACGTGGGAAAATGGCTTGTAGCAACATCTTGTAGAGAAGTGTCATGAAATCAGAACATTAACTGAAAGGTTGGGAAAGAAGGGGAAAAGTTCATGGAATTGGCCGGCATTCAAAAAAAAAAAAAAAAAAGGGATGGGGCTGCGCCTGTGTTTTCTCCTGTGCGAGCTTGTTTCTGTTACATGTAACTGTACACTACGGCTTCACATCCGGAAACCAAATAACCTCAGCGGGCACTTTTATCAAATCTCTTCCTGCAGCCAAACAATTCCTGATATCACCGGGACCCTGTTCATGCCTGTGAATTGAACGGAATGTATTTTCATTGCGATATTAAGTTGCGCATTTGTATGGGTGTTATTTCAGTGTTGGTGCATTTTATACACTTCTTTTTCTTTCTTTTTTTTCTTTCTTTCTTTTTCTTTTTTCTTTTTCTTTCTTTTTCTTTTTCACTTTTTCTTTTCCTTTCTTTTTTTTTTTTTTCTTCTTTCTTTTTCCTTTTCTTCTTCTTTCTTCTTTTTTCTTCTTCTTTTTTTCTTTTTTTCTTTTTCTTTTTCTTTTTCTTTTTCTTTTTTTCTTTTTCTTTTTCTTTTTCTTTTTCTTTTTCTTTTTCTTTTTCTTTTTCTTTTTCTTTTTCTTTTTCTTTTTCTTTTTCTTTTTCTGTATTCCTCTATTCACACATTTTGAGGTCGATGGAGGAATCCTCCCCGCTGTGCTATTGTGTTCTGACAGCGGGGACCTTTTTCAACATTTCCGTTCAGCAGGGACTGGCTGAACTTCGATCCATCTATGGTCGTTCCCATTCAAGAGAAGTTGTTCTAATGATTGGCTTTCCTCAAGCTTGCTTGTTGCCTTTTCTAATAGCGCTCTGATTTATGTGGCTCTTCTGAGATTTTTTTAAAATCTTTTCCCCAATGTATTTATCTTTATTTTTCTTGTTTCCCTAGGCATTCGACCTCCCATTATGAATGGGCCCATGCATCCGCGGCCCCTCGTGGCCCTGCTAGACGGCAGGGATTGTACGGTAGAGATGCCCATTCTTAAGGATGTAGCCACGGTGGCGTTCTGTGATGCCCAGTCCACTCAAGAAATCCACGAGAAGGTAATTCAGACCCTGCTTTCAGTGTGGTTTTTGTGAAGGAATTCAGTAAAAAGTGACCTGTCGGGATAGGAATACGAAAGTTGTCATTGCCAACTTGCTCAGTGCATGTTCCAGGGCTGTTATCTTTTACTACCTGGCGTGGGCATAACTGGTGTCAGGACAATGCTTGTTCCAGGGTAGGGACTCTGTGAATGGTGAAGCAAGTGTAACTTTTGATACTCCTAGAACTAGCGCCTTCACAAGCCCTTGGAGCAGCCATTCTCGACCAGGGTTCTATGGAGCTCTAGGGTTCCTACAAAGGCTGCTAGGGGTTCCTCAAGCTGATTGTCCTGTTTTGAAGGTGCCTGTATAGTTCCAGGACCAACACCCAGCATAATACCAATTATAATTTTAGCTGTTTGTAAGGGGGGGCTTTCTCCCAATTTAACCACTTGCCTACCGGGCACTTGTACCTCTTCCTGCCCAGGCCAATTTTCAGCTTTCAGAGCTGGCCTAATGTACACGGGACACTGAGGCAACCTCTTCTGAACGATTTTTTTTGGACAGCTTGAAACCGGCGTTCAAACGCCCATCTAGCTGTATTTGCATGCCGCGTTTAGCCGCGTTTGCGTCTAGGAGCGTTTTATTTAAGATAACATCATAGGACCCTCCCAAAGCACAAAAAACAGTATTTAACTATTTCAGCCATTCTGTGAGAGCAGAGTGAGTAGGAGCAGCTGAGAGAGCAGCATTGTACTTGTATCTACCTCAATGTCTGTGCTTTTACTATGGATCCCATAATGAGCATATGTGAGGAAATTAAAAAAGCCAGATATTAAATTTCCTGCAACTATGTTTGATCAAGTCGGGGGTCAAGCTCATTGGTGGGGTCACCTGGTACAAATATAACCACATATAGGTCAAATTCTACTTTGGCTAACAGCAATGCTAGTGGTTTATTAGATTGGATCATGGGCTCATTAGGGGTATATAAATGGTCTATGAAGCATTGCAAGCAATTACAAGTTTTTGAAAAATTTTTTAGTGGTTTTTCATCATTTGCTATAATTTTTAAGGTTTGTAATGTAAAAAAAAAAATAGGGCACCTTTTAAAAAGTTTCTAAACTAAAACGTGGCTAAACGCGGTACCGGCGTTTAGCATCTGAAACTTCGGAAACGTTGGCGTCTGAACTCATTTTTTTGCCTTCAAAGAAAAGCCCCTAAACGCAACTGCCTAATGCCGCGTACACACGGTCGGATTTTCCGACAGGAAATGTTCGATGTGAGCTTGTTGTCGGAAAGTCCGATCGTGTGTATGCTCCATCGAACATTTTGCTGTCGGAATTTCCGCCAACAAATGTTTGAGAGCAGGTTCTCAAATTTTCCGCCAACAAAACTTGTTGCCGGAAAGTCCGATCGTGCGTACACAAGTCCGTCGCACAAAAGTTCACGCATGCTCTGAATCAAGCAGAAGGAGCCGCACTGGCTATTGAACTTCCCTTTTCTTGGCTCGTCGTAAGTCTTGTATGTCACCGCGTTCTCACGTTCGGAATTTTTGGCCAACATTTGTGTGACCGTGTGTATGCAAGACAAGTTTGAGCCAACATCCTTCAAACAAAAATCCACGGTTTTGTTGCCGGAAAATCTGATTGTGTGTACACAGAATTAAAACGACATTAAACGAACCTGTGTACACGTAAGATAACATTGGATGAGTTCAGGGGCAGCAGAAAAAAGCATCCAACTGCCTCTGAACGTCCGTTTACCAGCACCAGTGTACATGAGGCCTTACAATGACAATTGCGCGGTCATGGAAAACTGTATTTTTTGCTAAATAAACAAAAAGAGAAACTTTTGAGAAAAAGTATTTGCAATATTTTTTTAACAAGCTATGAAAAAATAAACAGGTCATTTTTCTCCTGCACTGGTGGGCGGCACTGGTGGGTGGCACTGGTGGCCACTGGTGGGCGGCCCTGTTAATCAGTGCCCTGATTATCAGTGTAGATGTCCCTTTTTACACAAGCTGGTTATCGGCTCCCCTCTCCTCATGCTGTCAACGTGAGGAAAGGCATGCCGATAACTGGCTCCTGTTTACATTGTGATTGGACACAGCTGATCATGTGGTAAAAAGCCACTGACTGGAACTTTAGCTTAATCTGTGTTCAGCCGTGTCTGGGTGACACATCGATTTAGAGTGCGCTGCAGTGGGCGCGATCACAGGAGGACGTCACGTGGCGCCCTCCCAGAACTGGACGACACTACTAAATTCCTTCATGAACACGAATGAAGGCTATAGCAATTTTCTTTCCTTCTACCCTGTGATGAAAGGAGAGAAAATTGCATAATCTATGGGCTGCCATTAAACTTACATCATGAACTATCAGTAAATGCTGTATTACATGCTGTTTATACTTGCTTGCAAAAAAACCTGGTTGATCCTGCTGCTCTGTCTCCCCCTTTTGTTCATGTCCCCAATTCCACTAGGGATTTTGCAGTTGTGGTGGCAACTCTGCACATGCTCAGGTTTCAGTGAGTGTCTATGCTGAGCATTTCCTCCCTATCGCATCTGAGCAGCCCATGTGACTATAGAGTCACACATGTGGGTGTATACACAATGGTAAATGACAGCCCACTCCCTCCCTCCTCCATACACACTAACCAGCTAAACACAATGGGGGTGGGATGTTACATGTAGGTTAATGGAGGCTTCACCTCCCTCTTATTCTAAGACACAGGTTGGAGGGGCGTGGGACAGCCTGTGACTGCCGAAAATCTGCCCACATCATGTTGTCAAAAATAATAGATTTATTTTTAAATACATATTTTTATGACTATTTAAAACAGTTTATTAATATTTATTTTATTTTTTCTGTGTGCTGTTTTTTTTTGTTTTGATTTTTGGAACATGTGACCAGCAGCAGAGGTCTAGAAGCTCCTCCTGCTTATGTTTCCCTGCATGTGACAGCTGCATATTAGGAAAAAGCTACAAAGGTTTTTCTTTTTTTATTAAAATTATTACAGTTCCATCATCCATATACAGTATGGAAGAGCCCTGGGGCCATCATAAAAAAAAATACAGAATTATGAGTTTGAAAACATTTTTTTATTTTTTTTAACAGAATTCTGAGGTTGAAAGTCAGAATCGTGAGTTTAAAAAAAAAAATAAAATTCTGACTTTTAACCGGTTCAATACAGGGCATTTTCACCCCCTTCCTTCCCAGGCCAATTTTTAGTTTTCAGCGCTGTCGCACTTTAAGCGACAATTGCGCGGTCGTGCGACGTTGTACCCCAAAAAAATTGACGTCCTTTATTTGTGGGGCAAAGAGCTTTCTTTTGGTGGTATTTGATCACCTCTGCGATTTTTTTTTTATTTTTTGCACTATAAACAAAAGAGCGACAATTTTGAAAATAACACAATATTTTTTACTTTTTGCTATAATAAATATCCCACTTTTTTAAAAAAAAAAAACAAATTTTTTCCGCAGTTTCGGCCGATACGTATTCTTCTACATATTTTTGGTAAAAAAAATCGCAATAAGCGTATATTGATTGGTTTGCGCAAAAGTTATAGCGTCTACAAAATAAGGGATAGATTTATGGCATTTTTTAAAAAAAAAATATTTATTTATTTTTTAACTAGTAATAGTAGCGATCGCGATTTTTTTTTTTTTTTTCGTGACTGCGACATTATGGCGGACACATCGGACACTTTTGACACATTTTTGGGACCATTCACATTTATACAGCGATCAATGCTATAAAATTGCTTTGATTACTGTGTAAATGTGACAGGCAGGGAAGGGGTTAACCACTAGGGGGACACAAGGGGTTAAATGTGTTTCCTAGGGAATGATTCTAACTGTAGGGGGAGGGGACGTACAAGGGGAGGAGACCAATCGGTGTTCCGCTGTACTGGGAACACAGGTCGCTCTCCTCTGAACTGACAGGACGTGGATCTGTGTGTTTACACACACAGATCCACGGTCCGGCCCGGTTAACGGGCAATCTCGGGTGCCCGGCGGACATCGCACACGCACCGGGTCCCGAGCAACGCGCTGGGCGCGCGCCCTCTAGACGGCCGGGAATCCAAGGCCGTCATATGACGTCCACCCAGGATGGGAGATCCCATCTGTGGACGTCATTTGTCTATGGCCCGGTGATGAAGTGGTTCATCTCAGAATTCTGTAGAAAATTATTTTTTTTAAACTTACAATTCTGAATTTCAATCTCAGAATTCTGAGTTTCAACGTCAGAATTCTGTTTTTGTTTTTTTTTTTTTTTATAATGGCCCCAGGGCTCTTCTAATAGAAGGGACAATGTAAATTAAACAGTGCGTGTTTAGTATCACTTTAGGTATACATTTACATGGGCAGCCAGGGGTGCATAGTTTACCGAGTTCAGAGGTGGCTAAAACACTACCTTTGGATGCAGCAACACTCTGTGCTGGGACCGCATACAACCCGCCAATTACCTGTGGTCAGTTTGTGCACAGCCATAGATGAATATATATAGGGGAAACTGCTCTGCCCCAAAAAGCTAGTGTTCTGCTTCCATTGACCTGCTTCAAGCACCATGACACTTAGGTGCGAACAGGCACCTTTGAATATAATTGGAATCTCGATGCTGAGCGTTGAAGTGCTTCAGAAAATGTACTTGAAATTGCTCACTTGTGATTGCAGTTTGGGGTACTAACACTTAAACACTGCATCTGAAAACAAAACAAAAAAATTGATTCATCAATGAATCCAGATCTGCATTATTGTGTCTTTTATATCTGCCTGGGGCTCGCCTTTTAATATTTTAAGTCGCTGATGTGGAACAAATGTAAAAATCAGGATTTCTGACTTTTTCCTGACTTTCCTCCCTCTGCCTACTTGTTCCAGGTCAGTGATTCAAATTATTGAAGGCGGAGGGTCATCTTGACTGTCAGCAGGCATTCTCAGGAGGTTGACAGTTGCAGCTCTCTGTATTTTTTTTCCTCCTAAGGCTCCTTGCACATGGGGCTGTGTAGCTGCAGTGCTCCCCTCCCAGAGTTTTTAGGCCTGGTTCACACCTATGCATTTTTTTAGCGCATTTTCAGTTTTGCAGAAACACACTACAGTCTATTTAACATGGTTTCCTATGGTTGAAGTTCACATCTATGCATTTTATGGAAAGGGCCAGGGACTTTTTTCAGGTTTTTGGTTCCATAGACTTCAATGGATCAAAAAAGTGAACAGTAAAACCTTGGATTCCAAGCATAATTCGTTCCGAAAGCATGCTTGTAATCCAAAGTACAAGTATATCAAAGCAAATTTCCCCATAAGAAATAATGGAAGCTCAGATGATTCGTTCCACAACCATTTATTCATAAGTCCTTCAGTTTATAGTCCATATAAAAAGATTATAGCAATGTGATAGGTTGTGTAACCATAAAATGTCCATCTACAAATGGCAGCCTCCATAAGGGGATTAGAAGCAAAATCCAGCAAGAGCTACAGAGTCTAAAAGAGAAGGGAGGCGCCTCTAAGTGTAGCAATATGGTTACATTTAATGAAGGTCCAACATTTAGCAACTCACATGGTTGATGATTAAAAGAGGCACATCTAAGTATGCAGGGATCCGGGGTAAAGCTGTCCACATAGACCATCCTCCACACCGCCGCTCTCACCGCTGTCAGTCTGCAATCGTGACCAGGAAGACTACCCTGCAGTAGAGCAGGGTAGTACTTCAATGTGCCTGTTTTAATCCTCAACCATGTGAGTTGCTAAATGTTGTACCTTCATTAAATGTAACCATATTGCTACACTTGGAGGCGCCTCTCTTCTCATTTATACTCCGTTGTGACATGATGCTACTTGTATATCCAGACATCGCTTGTATATCAAGTCAAAATTTAAACATTTTGCTTGTCTTGCAAAACGCTCTCAAACCAAGGTTTTACTGTATTGAAAAATGCACCCGGAATATGCAAACTGCAACCTACATAGGTGTGAACAAGGCCTTCATGCACCCGTGAGAGACAGTTGCAGCATTCAGCCCCATGGCAGGCAGCCTGTCAAAGTCTATGGCAGGCTGCAACTAGATGGGGCTGTACCTAGTGGACCTGGGGTTTAGGGTCCTGTGCATTCAGCGATGAAGGTCCGGGACACCGGTCCTCTAAATTGGACGGGGCTGGGAGGGACACGCTGCAGCTGGACAGTCCCATGTGCATGGGGTCTAATGCATTCCCTTTTTTTTCTGCATTGGTATAAGATACAAACTGCATGCAGATAGCACCTCACCCAGGATCCAACCCAAGAGCCCCGTGCATCCAGACAAAACCGCTAACCGCCACTTCTTGAAATGAGCAAGGACACTTCTTGGTCTGAACGTGAACGCTACCTGCTATTTTCGCATCTGACTGGCCCTGCTCCAGCTCATTACATGCTGGAATACCATGTTGCTCGGACCTTGGCCAAAACTCAGCGTTGCGCGCCTCCGGTTAAAGGGGGCCCGTTAATTTGCAAGGAGCATGGCCCGCCTAGAGGTGCTGATTTGGCAAAATGTCTAAGGCTCTGGCTGCTGTGAGAGCATGTAAGTATAATTGCATTGATTCCTCTCTCGCGCTCTCTCCCTCTTGTCATTCCGATTTCTTCGCGTTCCTTAAGCCCAGCGTGAAAGCAGGACCGAATGAATGTCAGCGGGCAGCAAGATGACAAAGAAACATATCCTGCCGCAAAGAAACGTTTTGTCCGGGGCTGTGAAGAATACGACCAGCACTAATTAAAAAGAACGAGGGCAGTTTTTAAGGCCTCGGAATGGAGTATTCTTTAGTAAGCTGCGGAATATAACAAAACCTAGAATTCTGCTGTATACAAGGGGGTGGGGGGGGGAGAGAATGTACCGCCGAAATGAAAGCTATCCATCGCGTGTGACTGCGCCTTTTGTTTATAGCCTTAATTAACCGCTTGTTTGAATAAGGCTTCTTATTGTGGCTGGGAAATGGACTGCTGGGTTTTAATTTCCGGCTCCACCCGACTCTGCTTGGCACATTTGTTCCATCTACGCGGGCAGTCATTGATTTATGTCAGGATCAGAATTGGCTGGGAGGCCATTGTCTATAGTAATGGTGAAATTCAGATTCCATTGTGTTGGCTGGAATGGAGAATGAAATTCTAGCCAGAGCTTCTTCGGAGGATTTGTGTCAGACGAGACGCTTTCTGCAGAAATGATTATTAGAAGTAAAGATCTGCTTTATATTCTGGGTAATGGAGAGCTCAGATTATTTCTACTATGTTGGTTTGTAGACCGCTTTCCTAAAAGAATGGGGAGTGCGAGGGAAAGAGTCCAAATATGAGTTCATCACCCTCCATCTCTCACTTTATTCTTTGTTTCCTCTTCATCCCTTTTCACTTTTTACCCCTCCACTGCTCTTACAATGTACACTCACTCCTCCTCTTTTCCATGCCCCCCCCCCCCCTTCAGTCAGTTGCTCTCCTCTGTCTTTTTTTCCATTCTTTCTCTCCTTTTGCTCTTTCTCCTGTACCCCCCCCCCTCCTATTCACCTCCTTTTTCCCTTCTGTCTCTTTCATTTTTCCTTCTCCCCCTTCCTCTGCTCCCTTTTTTTTGCTTCTCTTTTTTTCATTCTTTCTCTCTTCCTCCTCCTCCTTCCCTTTCTTTCCTTTCTCATTTTCTGCGCTATCTGCTCCCTCCCTATTTTTCTCTCTATTCTATTCCCCCCCCCCTTCTATCTCCTTATACACCCCCCTTTTTTCTTTTTGTTCATTCTCACTCTCGCGCTCTCTCCTTTTTCCTCCTTTCCTTCTTTCTCTTTATTCACTTCTCTATTCACTTCTCACTCTCTGTATCTCTCCTATTCCACTTTTCTTTTTTGCACTTTCCCTACTCTCTTCTCCCTGCTCATTTTTCTTTTCCAACCCCCTTTACTATATTTATTTTTCCTACTCTGCACCTTCTGTCTTTCTGCCCTTTCCTTTTCCTCATCCCTTTTCCCTTCCCTTCTCCTGTCTGTGTCCCATTTCCCCCTTTCTTTTTCCTTTTTTCTCCTTTCTCTACCTCTTCTTCTTTCTCTCCCTCTTCTTCTTCTTTCTCTCCCTCTTCTTCTTCTTTCTCTCCCTCCTCTTCTTCTTTCTCTCCCTCTTCTTCTTCTTTCTCTTTCTCTCCCTCTTCTTTCTCTTTCTCTTCCCTCTCTCTTCCCTCCCTTTCCTCTTCTTTCTCTTTCCTCTTCTTTCTCTTTCCTCTTCTTTCTCTTTCCTCTTCTTTCTCTTTCCTCTTCTTTCTCTTTCCTCTTCTTTCTCTTTCCTCTTCTTTCTCTTTCCTCTTCTTTCTCTTTCCTCTTCTTCTTTTCTTCTCTCTCTCGCCCCCTCTCTCTCGCCCTCCCTCTCTCGCCCTCCCTCTCTCGCCCCCTCTCTCTCGCCCCCTCTCTCTCGCCCCCTCTCTCTCGCCCCCTCTCTCTCGCCCCCTCTCTCTCGCCCCCTCTCTCTCGCCCCCTCTCTCTCGCCCCCTCTCTCTCGCCCCCTCTCTCTCGCCCCCTCTCTCTCGCCCTCTCTCCCCCCTCGCTTTCTCGCTCTCTCTCCCCCCTCGCTTTCTCGCTCTCTCTCCCCCCTCGCTTTCTCGCTCTCTCTCCCCCCTCGCTTTCTCGCTCTCTCTCCCCCCTCGCTTTCTCGCTCTCTCTCCCCCCTCGCTTTCTCGCTCTCTCTCCCCCCTCGCTTTCTCGCTCTCTCTCCCCCCTCGCTTTCTCGCTCTCTCTCCCCCCTCGCTTTCTCGCTCGCTCTCCCCCCTCGCTTTCTCGCTCGCTCTCCCCCCTCGCTTTCTCGCTCGCTCTCCCCCCTCGCTTTCTCGCTCGCTCTCCCCCCTCGCTTTCTCGCTCGCTCTCCCCCCTCGCTTTCTCGCTCGCTCTCCCCCCTCGCTTTCTCGCTCGCTCTCCCCCCTCGCTTTCTCGCGCTCTCTCCCTTCTCGCTCTCTCTCCCCCCTCGCTTTCTCGCTCTCTCTCCCCCCTCGCTTTCTCGCTCTCTCTCCCCCCTCGCTTTCTCGCTCTCTCTCCCCCCTCGCTTTCTCGCTCTCTCTCCCCCCTCGCTTTCTCGCTCTCTCTCCCCCCTCGCTTTCTCGCTCTCTCTCTCCCCCCTCGCTTTCTCGCTCTCTCTCTCCCCCCTCGCTTTCTCGCTCTCTCTCTCCCCCCTCGCTTTCTCGCTCTCTCTCTCCCCCCTCGCTTTCTCGCTCTCTCTCTCCCCCCTCGCTTTCTCGCTCTCTCTCTCCCCCCTCGCTTTCTCGCTCTCTCTCTCCCCCCTCGCTTTCTCGCTCTCTCTCTCCCCCCTCGCTTTCTCGCTCTCTCTCTCTCCCCCCTCGCTTTCTCGCTCTCTCTCTCTCCCCCCTCGCTTTCTCGCTCTCTCTCTCTCCCCCCTCGCTTTCTCGCTCTCTCTCTCTCCCCCCTCGCTTTCTCGCTCTCTCTCTCTCCCCCCTCGCTTTCTCGCTCTCTCTCTCTCCCCCCTCGCTTTCTCGCTCTCTCTCTCTCCCCCCTCGCTTTCTCGCTCTCTCTCTCTCCCCCCTCGCTTTCTCGCTCTCTCTCTCTCCCCCCTCGCTTTCTCGCTCTCTCTCTCTCCCCCCTCGCTTTCTCGCTCTCTCTCTCTCCCCCCTCGCTTTCTCGCTCTCTCTCTCTCCCCCCTCGCTTTCTCGCTCTCTCTCTCTCCCCCCTCGCTTTCTCGCTCTCTCTCTCTCCCCCCTCGCTTTCTCGCTCTCTCTCTCTCCCCCCTCGCTTTCTCGCTCTCTCTCTCTCCCCCCTCGCTTTCTCGCTCTCTCTCTCTCCCCCCTCGCTTTCTCGCTCTCTCTCTCTCCCCCCTCGCTTTCTCGCTCTCTCTCTCTCCCCCCTCGCTTTCTCGCTCTCTCTCTCTCCCCCCTCGCTTTCTCGCTCTCTCTCTCTCCCCCCTCGCTTTCTCGCTCTCTCTCTCTCCCCCCTCGCTTTCTCGCTCTCTCTCTCTCCCCCCTCGCTTTCTCGCTCTCTCTCTCCCCCCTCGCTTTCTCGCTCTCTCTCTCCCCCCTCGCTTTCTCGCTCTCTCTCTCCCCCCTCGCTTTCTCGCTCTCTCTCTCCCCCCTCGCTTTCTCGCTCTCTCTCTCCCCCCTCGCTTTCTCGCTCTCTCTCTCCCCCCTCGCTTTCTCGCTCTCTCTCTCCCCCCTCGCTTTCTCGCTCTCTCTCTCCCCCCTCGCTTTCTCGCTCTCTCTCTCCCCCCTCGCTTTCTCGCTCTCTCTCTCCCCCCTCGCTTTCTCGCTCTCTCTCTCCCCCCTCGCTTTCTCGCTCTCTCTCTCCCCCCTCGCTTTCTCGCTCTCTCTCTCCCCCCTCGCTTTCTCGCTCTCTCTCTCCCCCCTCGCTTTCTCGCTCTCTCCCACAGACGTGTTTGTTTTTTTTTTTTTGTTTGGGTTTTTTTTCCATTTTACCGCCTTGCCTCAAGTTTACCCCTTTTTTAAAGTGCATTTAAACCTAAACCAGACAAATATGTTTCTGTAATATCAACAAGTTTGAATTTTGTTGTATATTTCCTGCTTTTAAATTGAATCCTACATTGTAACCAGACAACTTTTCTAGGGTAACAATGGTTAGTTTGCTTAAACTCAGCGCTGTCACTCTTTTCAAGTTGGCCGGTCACTAGAGAATTTGTCTACAAGTAGCTGCGGCAATGCATAGTGTGCTGACCTGTTCCATTGTAGTCACCACAGTAAAAATTTCTAAAAATGTAAACTTTCAAAAAAAAAACTGTCTGAAAAGAATCTTGCAGGGTGTGCACAGCTCATTTAGCGGCTTTAGGTATACTTTTTGTTTTTTAAATGTCAACTACATACACAGCTGAAATGGCTATATGAGAAATATTTTACCTGCCAAATGATTTAAAGTTCTGTTTACCCTGTCTTCCATTTCAAGCATAATGTCAAACAGCACAGCCTAGCTTCTGCACGCCCCCCCGTAGCGACCTCTCTGTGTACGGCTCTTCACTTGAGCTAAACAGCCTGGTCTGGTATCCACCCCCTCCTGTGATTGGACAGATCGTCGCTCTGCTCAGTGTTACATGAGAAGCATTGAGCTGACAGTGCTGCCCCTCCTTCTTAGAGTATAGAGTACATGTGCGCAAGGCATAGGTGTGCCTGGGCAAACATCCTAATTACCCTGTGTTGCATAGATTGGACCTTTTTACACACCTGATATTTCAGCAAAAAATCTAAATTAAAAAAAAATGCCCTACTGACACCAATCTTTGCCGTATTGACACTGTCAGTATATATACACATGCATGTGTTTGAACTTTAAGGTGCACACCCTAATGCAATGGGCTGTGCACCCCTATGGTGCAAAGGATTATAAGATGCCAAGATGGACAGATTCAGCCTATGTTAGTTTTATGTAAAGGCAGAACTTTTTATTCAGTTTTGGATAGATTTAGGAAGGATTAGACTATGGTTACCATTTGCCCCCATTATCTGGGAACAGTCCATCATTTGAGGTGTCTATACCTGGAAAACATGCTGCCTAGTGGTGGTAACCTACACATTGTACTGTGCAAGAGCCAACCCAACAGAAAAATGACTATTTGAGCTTTTTTTTTCCTGATGCCTTTAGGCTAAATCTACTCTGAAATCGGCTCCCACCCCTTCTAATTTCTATGCTAACTACCCTGTAGAAGAAAGATGCATATACTTACTATTCTCAGGGCAGCCAGCTTCAGGGGAGAGGCGAGAGCGCCGACAATGGAGTGGAATGCCTAGACCATGATGCCCGCCTTAGGCTTACAATGTGAATAAAAGTGAACCAAATGTATTTTACTTTTTTAAAGACAGTGTAAAATTAAAAAATGTAAAATAAATAAGAAAAAAAATATTTAAAGCGTCTCGCCGAGCTCGTGCACAGAAGCGAACGCATATGCAAGTTGCGCCCACACATGAAAACTGTGTTCAAACCACACATGTGAGGTATCGCCGCGACCATTAGAGCGAGAGCAATAATTCTAGCACTAGACTTCCTCTGTTAGTCAAAACTGGTAACCTGTAGAAATTTTTAAACGTCGCCTATGGAGGTTTTTAAGGGTCAAAGTTTGTCACCATTCCACGAGCGGGTGCAATTTTGAAGCGTGACATGTTGGGTATCAATTTATTTGGCGTAACATTATCAAATTGGGCTAACTTTACTATTGTCTTATTTTTTTAATTCAAAAAAGTGTATTTTTTCCAAAACAATTGCTCTCGTGAGTAGAGGTCGACCGATATATCGGCCGATATTTGGCGTTATTTACTTAATCGGCATCAGCCGATTGTGCTGATAAAAAAGGCCGATTGTAACTTCAGCCGTGACTTGTAAATGACTTCTGTAATAGAAGTTAATGCAAGTTTCCTGGAGTTATCTGTGGAGAGGATTCTCTCCTCCTCTGGGCAGCCTGCCAAATCTGATAAGAAGATACATTTGTATCTTTCAGGTTCTTTTTATCAATAGACTGAACTCCATGGAGAAGTTTTCAGTTTAACCATTTAAAGACTAAGGCCTCTTTCACACGAGGGATCCGTATGTCCGTTTTTCACCCTTCCGTTTTCGGATGAAAAACGGACATACATGTATCCCTATGGAGCGTCGGATGTCAGCGGTGACATGTCCGCTGACATCCGACCCGCTCCGATCCGAAAAGTGTAACGGAGGAAAAACCTACTTTTCCATCCGTTTTCGGATCGGATCGGATGACGACGGACACTACGGACCGTCATCATCCGATCCCCCCATAGGGGAGAGCGGCGCTCTGACAGGTCCGTCGCTGCACAGTGTGCAGCGATGCACCTGTCATCTTCCTGCTCAGCGGGGATCGGCGGAGCTATCCCCGCTGAGCAAGCGGATGTTCACGGGGCGGATCACTGATCCGCCCCGTGTGAAAGAGCCCTAAATCTTTTCTGACACTTGTTGCTTACAAGTAAAAATCCTGTATTTTCTGCTAGAAAATCACTTAGAACCCCCAAACATTATATATATTTTTTTTAGCAGAGACCCTAGGGAATAAAATGGTGATTGTTGCAATATTTTATGTGACACGGTATTTGCGCAGCGGCCTTTCAAATGCAATTTTTTTTAAAAAAAAATACAGTAATGAATTAAAAAAAAAACAAAGCAGTAAAGTTATCCCATTTTTTTTTCGTCAAAGTTTTGATTACCTGTTTTGTGTATTTAATATTTAAGAGTTTTTTTTTTTTTTTTTTTTGTTTTCTAAATTATACATACAAGTGAACTGATTGGAGGTTTGTTTTGTTTAATGTTTAAATGAAAAAAAATTTCTGTATTACTTAAGGTTGCTTTCACACTGGAGCAGACATGCGTTGATGGTAAAACGCTGCTAGTTTTAGCGGCGCTTTACCGTCATTTTAGAGGCGCTATTCGGCTGCTAGCGGGGCGCTTATAACCCAGCTAGCGGCTGAGGAAGGGGTTAAATGCGCCCCTGAAGCGCTGCTGCCGAAACGCTTTGCAGACGCTTTGGCAGCGGTGCGCATTCATTTCAATGGGCAGGAGTGGTGGAGGAGGGGTATACACCGCTCCAAAGATGCCGTTTTGCAGGACTTTTTTTTACATCCTGCCAGCACATCGCCTCAGTGTGAAAGCACTCGGGCTCTCACACTGAGACTGCAGGGGAGCCGTTTTGCAGGCACTTTACAGGCGCTATTTTTAGCCCAAAAGCGCCTGAAAAACACCCCAGTGTGAAAGGGGTCTAACTGTTAGATTTTATGAGATGAAGGGAAAAAAAAAAAAAAAATCGGCCAAATATATCGGCCCAAAAAAATCGGCATCACATATCGGCCATCGGCCCCCGCGATTTCTAAATATCGGCATCGGCCAGAGAAAAACCCATATCGGTCGACCTCTACTCGTGAGACCGCTGCGCAAATACGGTGTGACATAAAGTATTGCAACGACCGCCATTTTATTCTCTAGTAATTCTAAGTTCTAAGTAATTTTCTAGCAAAAAAATTAATTATTTTAACTTGTAAACACAAAATCTCAAAACGAGGCTCTGTCCTTAAGTGGTTAACAGACTTGTAGGGGTTGACATATTGAAGGCAAATGGGATGTTTACTTTGCAAGGGAAGTTGCACGAGAATTTTACCCAGAGCTTAGTAAATGAGGTGAAGCTCTGACCTATATTATAGAGCAGGGATATGCAATTAGTGGACCTCAAGCTGTTGCAGAACTACAATTCCCATGAGGCATAGCAAGACTCTGAGAGCCACAAGCATGACACCCAGAGGCAGAGGCATGATGGGACTTGTAGTTTAGCAACAGCTGGAGGTCCGCTAATTGCATATGCCTGTTATATAGGTTTGCAGCAGAACTCCCAAATGGGAAAAATTCTAACCCGAACATCGAACCCTATTTGAAGTCTATAAAAAAGTCGAACTGAAAAAATCAAAAGTGCCCATTTTGAAGGCTTTATGCAAGTTATTGGCCAACAAAAAGGGTATGGGGGTCCGGGTACTGCCCTGGGGGACTTGTATCAATGCAAATCTTTTATTTATATATATATATATATATATAGATATAGATAGATATATATATAGATAGATATAGATAGATATAGATAGATATAGATAGATATAGATAGATATAGATAGATATATATAGATATATATAGATATATAGATATATATATATATATATATATATATATATATAATTTTATTTTTTTAAAGGATCGTTGTTTTTCAGGAGCTGTGATTTTAATG
Source organism: Lithobates septentrionalis (assembly GCA_037952835.1). Classification (NCBI taxonomy): domain Eukaryota; kingdom Metazoa; phylum Chordata; class Amphibia; order Anura; family Ranidae; genus Lithobates; species Lithobates septentrionalis. The sequence continues at coordinate 231,838 of JBBDGP010001919.1, forward strand.
ATTAAAATGCAACAATAAAAATGAAAAAATCCTTTAAATATGGTGTCGGGAGGGGGGGGGGGGGGTCGTCCCTTATTCTGCCTGTAAAGTGGTGCATCTCTAGCATGTATAGAATGCTACAGCATAAATGACATTTCTAAAGAAAAAGGGTCAAATCACATTTAAATTTTCTCGCCGTTGCATTTGCCGGCGCCCTGCTATTAAAAAAATAACGTTGCGGGCCCCCCAGTCCATACCCTACCCTTCCGTCAGGCACTGATGTTGTCCATAAAGACATGGATGAGCAAGTTTGGGGTGGAGGAACTTGACTGGCCTGCACAGAGTCCTGACTTTAACCCGAAAGAACACCTTTGAGATAAATTAGAGCAGAGACTATGAGCCAGGCCTTCTCGTCCACCATCAGTGCCTGACCTCACAAATGCGCTTCTAGCAGAATGGTCCAACGTTCCCGTGTACAGCCTTCCCAGAAGAGTTGAAGCTGTTATAGCTGCAAATGGGGGGCCAACTCAATATTAAACCTCACGGACCAAGACTGGGATGCCATTAAAGTTCATGTGTGTGTAAAGGCAGGCGGCCCAATACTTTTGGTAATAGAGTGCATTTTAGATCAGCGTTCAAGAGCATAAAAATAAAAGCTCCAAGCCTGCGTTAGGAAAGAAGCTTACACATAAACGTGTAAATTTATAGTAGCCAGAAAAATAGACGTGCACCAATATGAACATTTTTTTTTCTTTTTAAACTGTAATTTCTTGCAGCTTTTGGCAGAAAGATCAGGCGAAGATGGGAATTTTTTTGTAGTCTCGTATGCATGCAGTTTTTGTGGTTTCAGTAGTTCCTTATTTCTAACAATAGCTTGTTTCTGAGCACTTCTGAGGACAGGAGTTCTTAAAGTGTCCCCTGACTTTTGGTGGCTGCGGTTTACCTTTTTGCTGTGCTGCATGCGAGTCTTTCCCCTGTAAGCTCCAGTCTGCACTGAATGCCAAGTATGCTCTATTTAGCTGCCCTATAATGATTGATGGTGAGAGGAGACAAACAACATAAATTGGCACTTCCGCCCCCCCCTTCTGTTGTTGCACAATGTGCTCATTCAAAATGGCCAAGAGAAAGTGACTTGTCACGCCAAACTTATCTAGAAAACCCCTAAAAGTTTCTCCACAAAGAGGTGGCTTGGCTGTAGGCACTGACATGCCAGTCTGAGCAGGCTGTAGTAAGTAATTAACTGATTATTTGTTGACCGTTTTCTAGAATAGGTTTTTTTTTTTTTTTTTTTTTAATATGTAAAAGTTCCAGTAACTTGTCCCAGCAAATTATTTTTTCAGACACAGAGCTTCCTTATTCAGAACCATAGGGTTATATCGCCCCCTACAGGAATAGGACACTAGGCAGAAAAAAGACTTGGCTACACCCATGGGCAGTCCTAGGTGATATACACACCCCTCTCTGCTTTAGGCCTTCAGTTTTTTTTCTGCCTAGTCAGGTGTAAGGACCTAGTTCCCTGCTGGCATCTCTAGTCCTGGCACATTTTATTTTTGTTTTGTTTTTTTACTGGATTTTTTCCAGTGAGATCTGCAATCAACTGCTGGACTGGGCGACGGGCTGGACATTTTGATCCAGTGGTCTCTCCAGTCTGACCAGCAAGTGCGTGCAGACCGCAGCTACGACCTAGCCCCACTGGACGTTGACTGGCCCTGCGAGTTGAACGTCTCGTGAGGTCGCATACTCGACTCGGCTCGAGTTGCAGTGTCCCTCATGGCCGACAGGCCCCCCCCCCTTTGGTGGCGAGGAGGTTCTGTCTGGAGCAGTGCCGTCCTGGTATGGTGAGTAAATGTCCCCCCTCTCCCCTTGGTGGGTTTGCGGTGGACGCGGGCCCCTTCCCGGGTCGGTCGCTCCTGCGGGTTTCACTCCGCACTTGCACACTCTCTTCCTGGGGTGGATGGTCCCTGGAGGTCCCCTGGTAGCTCTATATGGGGGATGAGGTTGAGTACTGGTGGGCAGGGGGTGCACGCCGACAGGTGTAGTGCTTACCGGGGGGGAGGCACTGGGCGGTTCTGGGGGTCCGGTGCCCAGATCCTTTTTCTCTCTTTCAGAGGCTTTCCTGGGGTCTGTGCCAGCCTATTGAAGCGCGGCCGGCGATTTTGCCGTAGCTGTCTTTTCCCCCTAGTGCCTGCTGACTGCTTATGGCTGGCGGTCATGTCTGTGTAGCTCGGCCATAATTTGGTGTTTTTTGTGCTCAGGCAGCGGCAGCCATTACTGTGTAGCCCAGACAGAGTTTTTAGCAGGCGGAAGCTCCTCCTTTTAACCCGGTGCTGACTCCTGTGTTATCATCCTCGGACACCACGTGTGTGCGGGTCTACACCTGAGGCAGCAAGCGCTACGCCGGTGGGATGGGGAGTCTGGTGGGGTCCCTTCCCCTCTGCTGCAGGCTGTGGGGTGTCCTGGAGTTCTGGTGCCACTAACGGCGTGGGGGGTGTCCCTTTGCAGTGGTCGCTCTTGGTGTGGGGGGGGGGCTCTTCCCCTATGGAGTCTCAGGAGCATGTTTCCCCACCTGACCCCCCATCAGAGGCTGCAGGTCCCTCTGGGTCCCAGCCATCCGTTGACACACTGACGGTGGCCCTGGAGTCCTTTGTGTCCCGGGTGGAGGTGGCTCTTGGGTGACAGACTAGCAAAAAGCATCCCTGCAGCTGCAGGCATCATTCAGATATCACCACTGAAAGACCAGGAAGTCCTAGGTGATATACACCCCCCTCTCTGGGGGGGGGGGGGGGGGGACGTCATATGACGGCCAGTGGTTGGCAAGTGGTTAATATGATGTGCGTACATTAGGGCATAAACCTCCCGTGGGCCCATGCAATACAAAAATGTATTAGAATTTAAAGTGTTTCTAAACATATTTTACCTTAATACATTCCTTGCATTTAAGGTAAATGTTTAGGCAGAAGTATCCCCCTCACTTACCTGAGCCCTTATTGGATCCAGCTCTTGGCACGTCTGTGGCTCTTTTCTCCCCTTCTTGTTCTCGCGGGCTTTGCTAAAAACAGAGGGAATTATTGGCTCCCATGACTGTCAATCAAAGCCAGTGGTGAGGGGGCAGGGCCAAGTCCTGCTGTCAGATGCAGACCGTGAGGCTCAGGAGTGAACCCGCATGAGTGCCCCAGAGCAAGCTCCAGGGAGAAGGAAGTTTGGAGCTGCTCTGTGTAATTCTTTAGAGCATAGCAGGTAAGTATAAAACTTATATTATTTTTATTTATTTTTTTATTTCCATTTACCACCACTTTAAAGTGGTAGTAAACTCCCATTGGTTGATATTTACCTATAGGTAAGCCTATAATAAGGCTTATCTATAAGCGGGGCCACTGATAAAGCAGTACAACCGGTCCTGTTGTTCTGGGCCCAGGCCCTATCCGCTAAACAGGGGGGCCCAGGGCAGATTTATTCATAAATGGATTTTACAGGGCCACACCCTCACTCCTTGCTTACCAGGGCTTAACCCCTTCCCGACCAGCCGCCGCAGTTATTCTGCGTTAATTTGGCTCCCCTGGGTGAACCATCGTAGCTATACGTTGGCTCGCCTTTTGACCACTAGGGGGCGCGCGTGTGCTGCCGGAGGCGTGACGCCGGGGCCAATGCCTGGCAGTCGTAATGACCACTGAGCACCCGCAATCACTCCACACAGACAGAATGCAGATCTGTCAATGTAAACAGACAGAACTGCGTGCTGTCAGGGGTGAGGAGAGCGACCTGTTCATATAAAGTATGAACAACGATCGCTCTCTTCACCCAGGCAGTCCCATCCCCCCCTAATTAGAATCACTCTCTAGGACACATAGTTAACCCCTTGATCGCCCCCTTGTGTTAACCCCTTCCCTGCCAGTGACATTTACACAGTAATCAGTGCATTTTTATAGCACTGATCGCTGTATAAATGCCAATGGCCCCAAAAATGTGTCAAAAGTGTCCGCCATAATGTCGCAATCCCGATTAAAAACCGCTGATCACCGACATTACTAGTAATATTTTGTAGACGCTATAACTTTTGTGCAAACCAATCAATATACACTTATTGCAATTTTTTATTACCAAAAATATGTAGAAGAATACATATCAGCCTAAACTGAGAAAAAAATTAGCTTTTTTAAAAAAAAATTGGGGATATTTATTACAGCAAAAAGTACAAAATATTGTGGGGTTTTTTTTGTTTGTTTTGTTTTGTTTTTTTTCTTCAACATTTTTGCCCTTTTTTGTTTATAGCGCAAAAAATAAAAACCGCAGAGATGATAAAATACCACCAAAAAAAAAGCCCTATTTGTGGGAAAAGAAAGACGTCAATTTTGTTTGGGTACAGCGTCGCACGACCGCACAATTGTCAGTTAAAGCAACGCAGTGCTGTTTCGCAAAAAATGGCCTGGTCATTGTGCAGCCAAATCTTCCGGGGCTGAAGTGGTTAAATTACATTTTTCTAGGCCCAATCAGGTTAACAGATGGGCCCAGGAGGTGGGAGCAGAGGAGGAACTTTTTTCCATTTTTGAGGTGTAGGCAGATAGTCGGTGCTGCACCCGGGGGGGGGGGGGGGGGGGGGTGTAGGTGGGGGTGCCTTGTCAGGAGGGCTGTATGGGGCCTCATGATTTTGAAAAGCGGCCCGCCTATAGTTACAGTAAATATCTTCTAAATGTGCAGTTTAGGAGATATTTAGTTGTGAATGGGCCAGTCACCGGGACATGGGCTCTGAAGGAATGGTATGCCTGTGCCCTTCTTTCAGAGTCCTGTGCCGTGAATAGCGGCTCCCACACGCATGCTCGGTAGTGACGTCATTTGCGGCGTGGCCAAACAAATGGTTGGAGGACATCAACCTGGAAGGAAGACGAGATGAAGATGGAAGCGCCTGTCAGCAGTGACAGTGCAGCCCTGGGGGGCTTTGTTTTAAGGCAAGTTTCACATAATGTGCTAGTATGCGATGCATACTAGCACATTGATATTGCCTTGTAGGTTGTTTAAAAAAAAAAGCATGGAGGTTTACTACTGCTTTAATTACACTGTCTGTCTTTTTTTTTTTTTTTTTTTTTTTTTTACTCTTTTGGGATAAAGGTTTTAAATAAAAGCTGATCATTGTAAGCACCACTTTTGGTGTTGAATGGCTTGACTCAACCCTGTAACTGCTACTTTTGCTGGAAAGCTTGGTCTGTTAAAGTGGATTTTAAAGTCAGGAAAACCTAACTATTCTCCAATGGTCCAACGCCTATGAGATCCCTGGGGGGGGCGCGCCGTATTCTTGATTGGCTGGTACACGATGACGTCACTCCCACACGTGCCCAGGAGGCCTTCATACTGGCACTGTGCTGGAAATGTAAATGGGTCTGCGCATGCACAGCTCTTTGTACGTTTTGCAGAGTATTGCGGACAGGCAGGTAAATGTATTTTATTGCAGAAGATACTTCACATGTCTTTTCTGCAATAAAGAGCCTGCCTGCTCACAATTTTTTATTATTTTTTTTATTTTTAGCCTTTAGTTCCACTTTAGGAAGCTGAAAAATAACAGGCCTATTGATAGACTGAATACGTAATAATAAAATGAAGTTACTGGTGGGAATCACAAAAACAGACTGCGTCATATTTTATTGTTCTTTTGCCTTTAGTACCATTTTAGCCCTCGTTCACACTGAACACAGCTTTGAAATGGTGCAAGTCCATCTGAACTCGCAAAATTTCGAAGCCGCATTTCATTTCGACTTCGGGGGCGACTTGAAAGACATCTGTACAGGTTCCTGCAGTCGCCAAAAGTAGTGCAGGAACTACTTTTGGAAATCGGTGCGGCACTGCAAAGTCGGCATCGCACCAATAGGGACGCTCCTATCGCTGGCAATAGGCTCCAATTTCACATGCGATTTGACCTGTCAAGTCGCACTGACATGAACGGTGGCTTAAAGTGGTTGTAAACCCAATTAAAAAAACAAAAACAAACCTGCAAGACAAAGGCATAATTGAGCTAGTATGCATAGCACACTAGCTCGTTATGTATTACTTACCTGAGATCAAAGCCCTCGCAGCGATCCTCCTTCACCGCTCTGGCCGGCGACATTTCTCCCCGGAGTTGCTTCTGGGTATCGCGGCTCCCGCGCTGTGATTGGCCGGAGCCGTGATGACGTCACTCCCGTGCATGCGCGCGGGAGCCGCCGGTAACGGCACAGTCTGACTGAAGCAACGGCACAAATTGCTTCAGTTTGCTTCAGTGCGCATGTGCCGATAACGTTGGCACGTGCAAATACAGGGGATATCTCCTAAACCGTTCCTAATCTGTTCAGGTTTAGGAGTGTAGCTACAGGTAAGCCTTATTATACGCTAACCTGTAGCAAAACGTGTGTTAAGGTTTACAACCACTTTAAGGAAGTCAATTGCAATAGTCAGTTTTAAACCAACTTTTGGCACCCAGAGACCATAAAAGTTGGGAGTTCTTAAAGCGGAAACTTTACCCACAAGGTCTCGTTCTGCTTTAAGTCCTCCCCCCACCTCCCTCTACCACACTTGGCATGGCGTTTTTTTTGAGAGGGGAGTGGGTACCTAGTTTTGATAGGTACCCACTCTCACTTCGGCTTGGATTGTCTAAGCCAGGGGTCTCAAACTGGCGGCCCTCCAGCTGTTGTGAAACTACAAGTCCCATAAGGCATTGCAAGGCTGACAGTTACAAGCATGACTCCCACAGGCAGAGGCATGATGGGACTTGTAGTTTCGCAACTGCTGGAGGGTCGCCTCTACCCACAGCTTTCTGAGACTCCTCACAGGTCCGCAGAAGGATGCGGGACCATTCACAAAGAGCAGTGCGGCTTGCGCATGCGCAGTAGGAAGCAGGCTGTGACGCTGCAAGCTGTCACAACCGGCTTCCACACTAAGGATGCCGGCACTGCTAACCCATAGACTAGTGGAGAACTAGCCCAGGTGAGGACGGCACTGGATCCCTTGACAAATGTTCCTCGGTAAGGATAAGCTCCGGTATGTTCGCACGGCCCATGTGCAAAGCCCGCCAGGAAGTCAGCGCTGCGCTAATCACAGGCAGTGAGACATTTCCCAATCTCTGCAGCCACTCATCGGGACAATGTCTCACTGCCTGTGATTAGCGCTTCGCAGTGCCGACTTCCTGGCGGGCTCTGCACGTGGGGTGTGCGAACACGCCGGAGCTCATCCCTTATTAACCCTTAATTTACGCTAATCTGCCTTAATTGACGCATTATTCTCCGTTTATTAATTTTCCTGCTGATTTTGTTTGTTCACTTCTATTTTATAAACGGTTTATAGTTGAAACTTTTTTTTTTTTTTTGCTTTAATATTTTTACACCTTTAACATATATTTACACGTGTCACATTGAAAGAAGAGCAACATCATTGTTTTATTTATTTATTTTTTTTATTTAATTTTGTAAATAACTTTTCAGTGTTTTGTACCATTTGCTGACAGCTGAAGTGTAACCAGAACAGTTGCTGGTAGATATCGGTATTGGCAAATACCAAAACAAAAAGTATCGGTACTCGCTGTAAAAAAAAAAAATGGTTTCAGTGCATCTCTAGCTTTAACACCCACACACCACTCATATGCATTGCGGGGGAACAGCCGGAGTTTATGTCGAGATCTCGCAGCTCACTGCACACTCTCAGAACAAACGCCAAACTGTCAAAGATGGCTCTCGGTCCAGACTGAAGATTGGTAACTGGTGGGACCAGTATTATATGACCACTGTGATGGTGGTCACATGATTGCCAATCCTTCGCAGCCCCCCCCCCCCCCCCCCGAGTCTTCAAAAGTGTTTAAAGAGATCATTTGACAGACGGGTCATTTGACACCCATAGCTAGTAATGAGAACAAAATTCCACCTCTTGTTGCTGCACTTGGTGAAAAGAGAAATTTGGGTTCTGAAAGAAAGTAGTCCAGAGATCCTCTTTCTGTGGTTATGTAGTGACTCTACGTTACCAGCAGGTAGCGCTGCAACTGAAAAGTTTTTCCTTATGTTATGTCATTCTCCAGTCTAATGAGCTAATTCCTGTGCTGCCTAAGCCTTTTGTGCCTCTGTAGTAGTCTATTGGGGACCAGCAGCATAAAAAGATAGCATGAACAGTAATTATGGCATTTTTAATTTTAAGCATACTGGCACCAACAAGCCTTCCAGCACTTCGTACCCTGCTGTCACTCTGGATCCTGTGGGGTGGATTTATTAAAGGCAAATAGATGGTGCAATTGCGTTCTGCATGTGCAGTTGCTCCATAGCGTAGTAAATGAGAGGAAGCTTCACTTTGCAAAGTATACCCAATCACATGCAAGGAAAAAAAAAGTTCATTTTTGCTTGCACGTGATTGGGTATTGGAAGTCAGCAGTGCTTACTCTGGAGGAAAGCCACCCCATAATCCTGGAACTGTACTACAGGGCCCAGGACATTTGTCAACCATGTTACTTGCACAAAAGGACCAACTGGCATCCTTTGTATGTTTTTGTGGGTGGCCATTGGACTACCTAGAGCAGTGATGGTGAACCTTGGCACCCCAGATGTTTTTGAAACTACATTTCCTATGATGCTCAACTACACTGCAGAGTGTATGAACATCATGGGAAATGTTCCAAAACATCTGGGGTTCCAAGGTTCGCCATCACTGACCTAGAGCAACCTTTCCTAACCAGGGTTCCGTTGAGCTCTAGGGTTCCTCCAGAGTTTGCTAGGGTTTTCCTAAGCAATGAGCTATTCAGATTCTTGGATAAGCAACCACTGACCCCAACTATCTGAATGGGGAACTTTCTTTTCACTGATTACCAATGTAAGAATTTTTAATTTTTTTTTCCCCTACTGATCACCAGAGTCCAATTCTCCCAATTGCCACCAATGTTAAATGGTCAATCTCCCACAGACAACCAATCTAAGGGAGCCGGTTTGTCTTCAATGACCATCTATGTAAGCAAAGAGTTTGCTGGTAATCAATGTGGGGGGCACTGTTCAAATGACTTATTGTTCATGCTAATGCACTATGAGCTGTAGGTATCTGCTGACAATTTACACGGCACTTTCACATTCTGCACCTTCACATCAGTCCCTGGCCTCAAGGAACTTGCAATCGAAGGCCCCTACCTCACATGTATACATGCATCTACTAAAACATGACTTTGGAGTTTTGTAGGACACCCATGCAAGCACAGGGAGAACATACAGCTGGTGTCCTGGCTGGGAATTGAACCGGGGACCTTGGTCCTGGAGAGCAAAAGTGCTAACCACTAATCCACTGTGCTGCCCAAGTAATGAGTAAAAAAAATGGCTCCCTCTGTGTGCTTTTTTGTTTAGACCAGAGTTGTTGCTCAGTGAATTTTTCATAGGAGGTTGAGCCTGATTAAGCCTGAAAGTGGCACATGTTGAATCAATTTTTCTGGTGCTAAGTAGAGAGCTGCATATAAAGCATCATCCATGGTCTTCCCTGGAAGGAAGATGATTGTGGATTCCTGGCATTCTCTTATATCCGTGGAAGCACTTCAGATAAACAGAAACTTCTCAAATTGTCACTTCTGCTAAACAAATGTCTGCAGTTGAAATAACTTTGCTGCAGTTTGTACAATGATTCCTACCACCCCACCGAACACACAATTTTGTCAGCAAAGACGATTTAAAGGGTAACTGCACTCAGAGCTTCACCACAGAGTGCAATGGCCACCTTCACCCTTGGTCCATGTGATCGCCCTCCAAAGCCGTGCACAACACAGCAGACTCTTCAACACAGTACTATGCATATGAGTGAATACACATGTACTGTATTGCTGTACATTGATACTGTACAGAATGGTACGCATGAATAAATTCCTGACCTACAATACGCAGCACCACCTAAAATATTTTTCAAAAGCTCATAATTCACAATAAAAAAGCCCTCCTTAGGCAAAGTCGCTGGACTGGAGCTCTGGCTGAGATGCCAGTCTGCTGCAGGCAAGAGGAAACATTTCCTTAGTCTTTTCTCCCCCTGTGACTAGACTGCAACATTGTTGTCCTTTTTGTATTAGAAAAGTATGGTGTGTTATTGTTTTTTTTTTTTTTTTGGTTTTTTTAAGGATCATACTTTTTTACAAAAACAGGGGTGCTTTATTTCACACTACCAATATACAGTAGAAACATAAACAAGATATATACAATGCATTGCATCGTCAATGGAATCAACACGAAGTACAGTAATCAGAGGAAGTCCTCAAAGGACTCACATAGAGCAAGTGCACATAACAGCGTAATTATGACAGATCGTGGACATAACATGGAGCCAAAACTCCTCACCCAGACCATCTGCCCCATCTTTGTCCCTTATGTTGGCCAGCTAATCATAGGTCCATAGGGACCCTACTTTTCAAACTTCCATGGGCATCTCCGATTAATATACGTAATTTTGTATAAAGTGAGGGCAGCGTCTACCATATCCTTCCAGGAGAATAGTACCGGGGGGGGGGGGGGGTCAACCATTTCATTAAAAAAAATTTTCCCGCATAATAAAGGAGATATTCTATCAGTAATATAGTATGGTGGGACCTCTGTTCATCATCCATGACACCCAATAGTGATAAAGATGGGGTGATTGGGAGAGCCATCTGTAATTTTACGTTTAACATCTCAAATACTTTCACCATCTCAAATACTTTCACCCAAAACTTTGTAACATCGGAGCATTCCCAGAACATGTGGAGGTAGGAACCAGGACATACTTTACACCAAGGGTATGCAGCATGGATATGAAATTAGTGGACCTCCAGCTGTTGTGAAACTACAAGTCCCATCATGCCTCTGCCTCTGGGTGTCAGGCTTGTGGCTGTCAGAGTCTTGCTATGCCTCATGGGACTTGTAGTTCTGCAACAGCTGGAGGTCCGCTAATTGCATATACCTGGTATACAGGGTCCCTATCGGAAAAAATTCTATGCAACCTAGCAGGAGTGTAATATACCCAATGAAGGATCAGACTTAGCTAGGTGGATGAAGCATCAGTCTGATGCTGCATCTGTCCCCCGGCGCCTCTAACACTGAAAACCCAGAGATCAAACACTGCAGATCACTCGGTTCTCACAGCTCCCTGAGCCGAGAGCTAGTGACTATCAGACAGCAGCTCTCTGCTCTCTCCCCTGCGCGCTCACTGGAGCACTGGGCTGTGAAGGGAGCGGGAAACGGCTGGCTCAGGATCACAGGTGCTTGCTGAAAGGCTGAGCCTAATGCCGGTTCAGGCATATGGGCGGATCCTGACTCCATTGTCGTGATCTTGCCTGAGGCGGGACTGGCTCTGTAACGTCAGCCGACAGCGGAGTTCAGCCTGCTGTCTGTTGAAAATGGATCACAGGAGTACAAAATGAACTGTACTGTGATCCATAGAAGTACAACCAAACGAGCTTTGGCTGTACTTCTCTTTAAGGAGAGAGGCCACAGCAGGGGCCCGATCTGTGTCCAACATTTGTCAACACAGCTAACAACCGCATAGGTGTCTGGTTTAACAGGATTGTGTAATCTATGAGCAAGTGTCTCATTCCAGGAAGTACTGTATATGGTCAACCTGGATGATACCGGACTAAAGATGGTGCCAAATTTGGTTCCCTTCTACAGAGAAGAGCAGTTGGAGGCATTGTCAGGTGTACCTCCTGGGTGTTACACTTGCACGTTATATGCATATATTTAAATTGTAACGAAACCTGTAATATATTTCAGCTTACCAGCCCTTAGATGTAGTGTCTGCATTTGTTTTCTTTTTTACAGGCCATTTTATTTTCACCTGATGACGTTTCCAATTGCACCCCATCCAGTGCAAGGATGACAAAAACTCATTCATCTGTATCATAAGAGAAGCAAGATAGGGTTATGAATACCTGCCCCTCCGTTATAGTTCATGACATAGTGGCATGGTTCTGTAATCATTACAGAAAGATGAGAGCAATGTAACTGTTATCAGTCAACACAGGAAGTTATCCGCTCACAAGATTCCCTGCAGGGCGAAGAGGGTGTTTTGTTTTTTTTTATCTTTTTAGATAGATATAACCAAACACTTTTTTAATGGTATGTTTAACCGATCAAAAAGGACCAAATAAAAGAAGTCAAATGTTAGGGTTACGTACACTTGAACATAGAAAGAAATCTAATGGTAGGTCTGGTTTAATGGAAATGAATGGGCAGAGGAAATGCAACTTGCAACAAAATATGCACTTCAATGCATATGTAAATGTAAGAACTGTGCTGCATACATTTAAAATGTACGTGAACTGGACCGGACTGGGAATAAAAACCAGTTCTGGAAGTAATCTCATACCAGTCCCATCGCATTATTATACCAGAACTACAGCAGAACATCATTATTGTCTTAGTAAAAGGGAAAAATCATGCCTTTTTAAAGGACATTTTAAGAGTGTATATAATTTATATATATAACAAATGAAAGCACATAGGGTTTTATATATGTATAAGAGAAAATTCCGGTTAAAAGTGCAGACATGATACAGGAGGTGGTCATAGGCTGTGCAGACAAGGTACAGGAGAACATATCAGGCTGCGAACATGGTACACGAAGAGATGGCAGAGGCTGCGGACATGGTACAAGAAGAGATGGCAGAGGCTGCGGACATGGTACAGGAGGAGATGGCAGAGGCTGCGGACATGGTACACGAAGAGATGGCAGAGGCTGCGGACATGGTACAGGAGGAGATGGCAGAGGCTGCGGACATGGTACACGAAGAGATGGCAGAGGCTGCGGACATGGTACAGGAGGAGATGGCAGAGGCTGCGGACATGGTACACGAAGAGATGGCAGACCCTGCGGACATGGTACAGGAGGAGATGGCAGAGGCTGCGGACATGGTACACGAAGAGATGGCAGAGGCTGCGGACATGGTACACGAAGAGATGGCAGAGGCTGCGGACATGGTACAGGAGGAGATGGCAGAGGCTGCGGACATGGTACACGAAGAGATGGCAGAGGCTGCGGACATGGTACACGAAGAGATGGCAGAGGCTGCGGACATGGTACAGGAGGGGATGGCAGAGGCTGCAGACATGGTACACGAAGAGATGGCAGAGGCTGCGGACATGGTAAAGGAGGAGATGTTAGAGGCTGCGGACATGGTACAGGAGGAGATGGCAGAGGCTGCGGACATGGTACAGGAGAGCAATAACAGGAGGTGGTCAGACTGCAGGGGGGGGTCTTACTGGACTGTGATGAGGCACGTGCCACGGCTGACACCTTAAACTTCACTGCCACTGCTGCTTTACGTTTAAAAATGGTGCCGCCTGGCGCCCTTGCAACACTGCACATGCGCCCGTCTGCCTAAAAATAGCTGAGCGTTAACAGGCTTTCCCGAGCCGCACATGCTCAGTTGACATGTCTGCCCGGGCCCACAGCCATATTTTTTACGGGCGCCGCTGCCCTCAAAGCGCCCCCAGGGCAAATAAGCTTGCAGGCCTGCCGGGAAATTTCCCGGTAGGCCAGTCAGGCCCTGTTTGTGTATATACTGTATGTGTGTAGAGATATATCTGTATATAGATCAATGGCACGGGGACATGACCTCAAACTAACTGGAGGAAAGTTCAAAACTAATGTTAGAAAGTATTATTTTACTGAAAGGGTAGTTGATGCCTGGAATAAACTACCAGCAGAGGTGAGACCGTCAACAGTAAATGGCTTCAAACATGGTTGGGACAAACCTAGATCTATATTCAAAGTACAGAAAAGCAAAACAAAAAAAAGCAAAACAAACCAAAACAAATAAAGGGCAGACTCATTTGGACTACTTAGTCTTTTTTCTGCTGTCACTTTTCTATGTTTCTATCAGCCGATCCTGGCAGGACACTCCAATCATGAAGAGCTAGCACACTTTCGCATTACAAACTTGCGCATACGCAGTGCACTCACTCGGCCTTTGCTGCTACAGGGTGAGGGGGAGCACACTGACACAGTGCAAGCCCAGTTTTGGGTTCTGGCTGATCACCTCAATGGGAATTTTTCTGGCAGGCTTTGGGGATAACCCTGGTGGCCTTAGTGGTAAGGCTTTTAAACGAATGACCATACTGCTCACTGTTTATACACTGGGGCCCCTAGACCACATAGTCTATTTTCTGGAAGAGGTGAACTTGGTCTTTGTATTTCCACGTTGTTGTCCAGAACCGGTCCAGCTGCTGGTTCTGATTGTAGCCCACCATAGAGCTGAACAGGAGCACACCGGGACATTGCAGCATTCCACAGCAGCTCAGGGGGAAATGGACTTTTGTTTTGTAGTGAGATTTGCTTCTTGCCTCACCAGCGTTTAACGCCACCAGCAACAAAGTGAGATTTTCATCCTTTGAGTACAGATCACAGAGCATTTGAGGATAATGGGAAACCACAGCGCTGCTAATAATACACTCGCAGAGCTGATTGTGTCTGACGCTTGTTTGCAAATAAGAACATGTCAACATGTTGCAGCCATTTCAGCCCAGTTAGTGTTGGGATTGTGTTCAGCGGGGGGCAGCAAGCAGATTATTTCACTCTGACTTTTTTTTTTTTCTTTTGGAATGTGAAATGCTGCAGTTATGTAACACATGAGTTCCCACTGTTTGCAGAGCATTATGGGCCCCCGGGGTTGGAGTGTCTCATAAAATTATTGAGACGCTTCACAAGTGCCATGCATAGAAAGGAGGCTTGTGGCGCTGCACTCAGGGACTAAATCACCATTGTATAATGTCTTCCGGAGGAATGGAAATATAATTCAAATGTATGCTGAAGTTCCCTGAAGCTGAGTAATGTTGGAAGATTTCACAAGCAAGGACTGGAGGTGAAGAAAATGGCTTATTTAAAGTGGATATAATTAGGAGCGTGTCCTCCGGGCTTTCTCTCTCTCCCTCCCTTGCTCTACCTCTCTTCCCCCCTCTCTTTCCGCTCGCTTTTCTCTTGCACTTTCTCCTCGCGCTCACTCCCTCCCTCTTTCTCCTTGCTCACTTCTGTCCTCACTCTGTCTGTCCTGCCTCGCTCTGTCCATCCTCCCTTGCTCGCTTTGTCCATCCCTCCTCACTCACTCTCTGTTCATCCTCCCTTGCTCGCTCGTTCACTCTGTTCGTCCTCCCTTACTCCTTCGCTCACTCTGTGCGTCCTCCCTTACTCCCTCGCTTGCTTTGTCCATCCATCCTCCCTCGCTCGCTCTGTCTGTCCCTCCCTCGCTCTGTCCCTCCCTCGCTCTGTCCCTCCCTCGCTCTGTCCCTCCCTCGCTCTGTCCCTCCCTCGCTCCCTTACTCCCTCGCTTGCTTTGTCCATCTATCCTCCCTCCCTCGCTCTCTGTCCGTCCTCCCTCGCTCTGTCCCTCCCTCGCTCTGTCCCTCCCTCGCTCACTCTCTGTCCGACCTCCCTTACTCCCTCGCTCGCTCTCTGTCCATCCTTCCTTACTCCCTCGTTCGCTCTCTGTCCGTCCTCCCTTACTCCCTCGCTCGCTCTGTCCGTCCTCCCTTACTCCCTCGCTCGCTCTCTGTCCGTCCTCCCTCGCTCTGTCCCTCCCTCGCTCACTCTGTCCGTCCTCCCTTACTCCCTCGCTCGCTCTCTGTCCATCCTCCCTTACTCCCTCGTTCGCTCTCTGTCCGTCCTCCCTTACTCCCTCGCTCGCTCTCTGTCCGTCCTCCCTTGCTCCCTCGCTCGCTCTCTGTCCGTCCTCCCTTGCTCCCTCGCTCGCTTTCTGTCCGTCCTCCCTTGCTCCCTCGCTCGCTTTCTGTCCGTCCTCCCTTGCTCCCTTGCTTGCTTTGTCCATCCATCCTCCCTCGCTCGCTCTGTCCGTCCTCCCTCGCTCTGTCCCTCCCTCGCTCACTCTGTCCGTCCTCCCTTACTCCCTCGCTCGCTCTCTGTCCGTCCTCCCTTGCTCCCTCGCTTGCTTTGTCCATCCCTCACTCTGTCCGTCCGCTCGCTCGCTCTCTGTCCGCCCTCATTTCCCTGCTCTTTCTCTTTCTTCGTTCTTTCTCTCTCTCTCCCCTGCTCTGTTTTGCATTTCTCTCTCTCGCGCGCTCTTTCTCTTGCTCTCCACATCTCCTCCCTTTCTTTAAGCCTGCTTTTCCTCCTTCCTATTTCTTTCCTCCCTTCCCTTTCCCCATAAAATTTTAAGTGACAATGTCACCACAGGGTTAAACAGCTCTGTAAAAGAATCCAATCAGTACTTTCTGTTGGCCTGTGTCTTGAAATGCCACCGCTTCCATGCTCCCTGGGTTCTGCAGGGGTTTTCAACCATTCCAGTTTGGTCAAATACCTGTTCGACCTGCCCTACTGACTTGTATGTCCTGTAGTGATGTACAATCCAGCAGGAGAAACCGCACTGGGTGGTGAGAGAATCGCACCCCCAGAGGTGAAGAATACGTGCAACCGCTGGGAAGTAGTGAAGTGGTAGCATTTGAAGACACAGGTCACCAGAAAGGCAAATATATGGCTCGCAGTCTCCGCTCTAATTCATCCCAAAGGTGTTCTATTAGGTTGAGGTCAGGACTCTCTGCAGGCCAGTCAAGTTCCTCCTCCCCAAACTCGCTCATCCATGTCTTTATGGACCTTGCTTTGTGCACTGGTGCGCAGTCATGTTGGAACAGAAAGAAGCCATCCCCAAACTGTTCCCACAAAGTTGGGAGCATGAAATTGTCCAAAATGTCTTGGTATGCTGACGCCTTAAGAGTTCCCTTCACTGGAACTAAGGGGCCAAGTCCAACCCCTGAAAAACAACCCCACACCATAATCCCCCCTCCACCAAATGATTTGGACCAGTGCACAAAGCAAAGTCCATAAAGACATGGATGAGCGAGTTTGTGGTGGAGGAACTTGACTGGTCTGCACAGAGTCCTGACCTCAACCCAATAGAACACCTTTGTGAAGAGTTAGAGCGGAGAAGAAAATATTACAGCGCACACATGCAAAAAAGACATTTAACTGCAGCAAAGCTAGTTTAAAACACCTAAACATTTTTTTAAAAAAAAATTTTTCTGTTTTTTTTTTTTTGTTTTTTTTGTCGCTGTAAGTGGGCTTAGCACCATATAGCAATATGGTGTGACCAAATCCCCATATTTTTTGATAATGTTTTTTTTTTTTTTCTTTTTTTGAAAATGTTTAGGTGTTTTAAAGGAGCCTTGCTGGAGGTAAATGTCTTTTTTGCATGTGTGCGCTGTAATATTTTCTTCTACTGTATGGTCTTATGGCTGCACCATCTTTAATGCATGTTTTAGGGTGTGCCAGTCAAATATCTTGTTTGAGTTAGAGCGGAGATCCCGAGCCAGGCCTTCTCCTCCAACATCAGTGCCTGACCTCACAAATGCTCTTCTGGAAGAATGGTCAATCATTCCCACAGACACACTCCTAAACCTTGTGGACAGCCTTCCCAGAAGAGTTGAAGCTGTTATAGCTGCAAAGGGTGGGCCAACTCAATATTGAACCCTACAGACTAAGACTGGGATGCCATTAAAGTTCATGTGCGTGTAGAGCCTGGGTATGCCCAATAGGCTTTGTTTTGTTTTTTTTTTAAAGAAAAAATTGGCACAAAACAAAGTTCATGTGCGTGTAAAGGCAGGTTTCCCAATACTTTTGACAATATAGTGTATATATTTATATACTATAGATATATATTCTCAAAATCCTTGAAGGAAAGGAAACTTCAGGTGTGCAGAAATGAATAGAACCACCAGAGAAGTGTGTTCTCTAGATTGACTGAAGGTTAACTGTTTCATGGTTTAGAAACCAATTTTTAAATTGGTTTTACTATATGTATACAAAGTTTTGTATACATATAGTAACGTGTTACAAATAAATATTAATTCTGGGCAAAGGATTCCCAAAGCACTATAAGTTATCTAAAGGGCAGCCCCCAGTTTTGGATTGAGGATGATTTTGTCTGATTTAAACCTTGGACTGAACCATCTGATAAGGGATGAGTTACTGGAAGGAGTCATTTACTTGTGTTAATTTCACCTTGAGCTACTGAGGTCTGTAAACCAACTGTAAAGGGGGAAAACAATATGGGAAAAGAGTTTCTAGCTTCACTACCTGGCTAGGGAAATAGGAAAAAAAAGAAACAGATATTAACATAGTATTTTTTTTATTTATTTATTTTTTTCTATAATTAAAAAAAAAAAAAATCAGTCTTTATCATGATAAAGAAAAACATATTCAAAAACACAATACTTTCCCTTTAAGAAAGCATTTTGTTTCAGCTTGCGGTATTTCTGTATTCATTTCTACCCCCTTTTTCCCTTCTGATTAATTAACACCATATATTCCTGGGATGTCCTCTGGTATCACATTGTACATATCGCTCCTGGCATCACTTAATGCTTGTGAATCTGCAGTGAGCTGAGCTGTCTTGATCTATGGACTTCAAGTGATAAATCTCTCCTGTTACAAAGTCACTGGAGTTTTCTCTTTCAGCCACGATTATGGATGACAAAACCTTCCCAGCACCTTCATACCAGCCTGCCAGTTTATAACTTTATTACAAGTGATGTGCGGAGGCCCTGTGGTGATTATACAGCAGGCTCTGTGTGAGAGGCACAGGAGCTACAATCACCAGCAATAGATTTGCTGTTCCTATTTATTTAACAGTTGTCGTGTTTTTTTTTTTTTTTTCTGTCGATGTGGTTAATTCACCAGCTAACTGTCCCTTGTGCGGGGAGAGCAATCACAACCTCTCATCAGTCTGATATTGATCCAGTTCTGTGAATTTTTCATTAGGCCATGTAAGCTGTTTTTTATATGTCCAGGTCTTTTCTTACAAAATGGGAACGTTAATGTACTATTAAAAAAAAAAAAAGTATAAAAATTCCTCTGTAAACCATGTGATGCAATACATAGTCCAACACTTGCAATTTACACCTTTCAATGCTGCTGCTTTCCTGAACCACCTGTCTTCACAGGAAAGTTAGTGCACCTTGTTAAAGCCTATACACACAGTAAGAAGATTGGAAGAAAAATTCATATGAAGAACAATCAGCTGATTATCTGATCGTTAGTGTAGTGCTTTCAAAAACTGAAGGTGCAGGCTAGAAGATTTTTTTTATCATAGGTAAACGTGTGATTTTCGTTTAGCCACTTATTCTTAGGTGGACATCATATGACGTCCTTAGGTTGTGGAGATGCTTTAATGATGCCTGCAGCTGCAGGCATTATTCAGATATCATCTTTTTTCCCAGCTGCCGATTCCCTGACATGTCAAAGCAAACCTAGTGGCTGTTCAGCCGCTTGGAGGATGCCCCTCCTGCCGCCCTCCAGTGCTTCTTCCGCCTCGCCCGTGCGATCGAGGAGCCAGAGAATGAATCGTCTTACCATAGAGCTGACTGTGCACCAGATGGTCCCCGGCCATCTTTATCACCCTTGGAGATTGCAATCGACGTCACTTCTGGCACTGGCAGATGTAAACACTGCCATTTTTTTTTTTTAGCTGGAAAGCCTAAGATTGTGCTCGTGCGATCGTTTTTTTTTTTTTTTTTTTTTATTTTATTTTTATAAATCTCAGGCTTTCCAGCATAAAGGAGAGATGTGGGGACTTAGACCCCAGATCTCTTCTTAAAGAGGACCTGTCATGTCCTATTCCCATTACAAGAGATGATTACATTCCTTGTAATAGGAATAAAAGTGATAAAAAAAAAAAAATTTAAAGGAAAAGTGTAAAAATAAAAAAAATGTAATGCGTCCACACGTGGTCACACGCAGAAGCAAGCTCATACGTAGGTCTCACCCGCATATGTAAACGGTTTTCAAATCATACGTGAGGTATTGCCGCGAACGTCAGAGTGAGAGCAATGTTTCTCGTGCAAGACCTCTAACTCTAAACTGAAAACCTGTAAATTTTAAAGGATAGCCTATGGAGATTTTTAAGTACCGAAGTTTGGTGCCATTCTACGAGCATACACCGTTTTAAAGCATGGAGATGTTCGGGATCTATTTACTTGGCATAACATATAATTGGGCTTACTTTAGCGTTTTGTTTATTTTAATTCATGTGTTTTTTTGTTTTTGTTTTTTCAAAAAATCGCATTTAAAAAAATTACTAAGCAAATACCGTGTGACATAAATTGCAATGACCGCCATTGCATTCCCTAGGGTCTCTGCTAAAAAAAAAAAAGAAAATGTATATCTGTCTGAGACTAGCATGCAAGAAACAATGGATGATCATTCGTCTGATTATGCTCATCGAGTGTACAAGGCTTTAGCTTGGAGAAGGTAGAGAAGAGGAGGATATGCTATGGGGCTTTGTGTTTCTATTGATGCGCACAGTGTAGAAAGACACAGCTCTAGTCTCTGCATGCATGACACCCCAGGATTCCCTCAGTTTGGAGGGATTTCCTCTCACTTCCTATTTTAGCTGTGGGACAGGAAGTGAAGGGAAATCTTCACAATGAGACACAGATGGCAAAAAAAAAAGTTTTGCCGTTTTTAAAAGGTGAAAGTGCATACCCAGTGACTAAATTGGCTGCTGAAGTGAAGGTTTAAAAAAAATTAAAGGGTTTAATATTTTAAAATGTAACTATGATGAAATAAAAAATCATTCAGCCTGACACTGGCATCAGCTTGGTGGTTTTTTGTTTTTCTGCATCCTCCCCATCAGTGTTTTTACTTGTTGATCCGGGAAATATGTCTGACATATTTCCACTATTTTCTGTAAATATGCTGTTAGGCTGGTATCAGGATGTGAAATGATATAGGGCTTTAGGTCCAAATTCAAACTGGGGTATCCTTGGTGGTCCCCAAAGTAGTCTGGTGAATGAAGAAAAGAGCACCACAAAAACTTTTTTATGAATCCAGTATGTCTTTAGAGAAAAAGCCAATGCATATTGGGGGCTTAAAAAAAAAGTTATAAAATTTTAAATCTCCTCATGCTCACACACACATGCAAACTGAGATTGCACCACGAATGTGAGGTATCACATAAGATGGTGTTCTCCACCCAACGCGTTTTAATTAGTTACGGCTCCTTCATCAGGGCTAAGGGAGATGGCAAATGTCTATAATATAAACGCAAGTGTCAACAACAACATATAACTGCAAATGTATGCATGGTGAGATTAAAATACTGAGCTGCGTGTGTTACTTTCCAGGTACTAAATGAAGCCGTGGGTGCCCTGATGTATCACACAATCACTTTAACGCGAGAAGACTTGGAGAAATTCAAGGCTCTTCGAATAATCGTCCGAATCGGAAGTGGGTTTGACAACATCGACATCAAGTCAGCTGGAGATTTAGGTATGGTTTTCACTGGTTCAGATGTATTAAAAGTGTGTCAAGGGGAATATTTGTGTTTGATCATAGCTGCCAATTTGCTTCAAGCTGTCCTATTGCGATTCGGGTTAGAAGATGAAAAAATAGTTTGCTTGCTATAGGTAGCACATTTTCCTTACCGGTTCCCACTTTGTAAAATAAGATTTCATTTTTTTCTGTTTTTTTTATTTTTTATACATCTGTCTGTGAATGTCTGTTACGGACGGACGTGCAAACCGCATGCAGGGATCAACCGAGTTCTGGAGAGGGTGTAGCCCACCTCATCAACCCCTCCCCATCCCATGAAGCCAAGTGGCATTTACTTGCCTGGCTCTATGTAGAATCCATAGCGGTGCTTTTACAAAAACTGCACCTCCGGCATCCCTTTAGCTGTGCTCATTCCTGCCTTCTCTGTGCTGTTGCGGCATTCTATGCAAATACCTATACATGGCATCCCTCCCAGGGTTGCCAACCTCCCATAGCATTTTTTACTGACAAAACATGGGAAATTTACTGGCGGAGCACTTTTTTTTTTTTTTACTGGCAGCCTGAGAAATGACAGAACTCCTATTGAAAACTAACACAGTGAATATTTGAACAGTATAAACATGATATGGAAACACTGACGATACCTATAACAAAGTAATTTGCTTGATTTACACTTAAAAAGTCAACACAGCATGATATTATCAGCCCCTGATATTTACTGGCAGTTGTAACAAAATCACAGATTTTTACAAACTGTCAGTAAATTTACTGGTGGTTGGCAACCCTGATCCCTCCATACGTGCTAGCTGCTGTGGCTTCTCTTCCAGATGTGCCCCGTACCGCATGCTGAACTCTCCTGGGCCACATGCAGCCCGCGGGTTGGACACCCCTGTTCTAAAATGAGATGGACCTTCATCTGGATTTCTGCATAATTCTTAAAATCAGATTGACTTTCATCTAAATCAGAACGGATGTACACTATACTGTCTTTTTTTTTATTTATTTTTTTCATTAAACGCATGGATCATTTCTCTTTTAAATATCCGAAGTATTCTATGAAACTTCAGCCAAGTAATTGATGGTAAAATATGTGAACTCTTACCAGTTACCATTAGAACATGTACTTTTCTGTGAACTCAACCAAATGCTTTCTGTAGTTGCTCCTAGGAGGTTGAGAAATGTGTTTGGCTTTTGCGTATTTGTAGGAGGTCTTGCATGAGCAGCCTACCTTGACCCATGCACAGCCCAAGTCATTGGAATTGTAGTCAGGTCTCTTGTGGAGACTTGTAGCGTGGTGTGGTGGCAGTAAACGGTCCAGTTGCAGTAACGGAACTGTATTGCAAATGTAGTTCAAACTAGTACAACTACCCAGCAGGAAGTCAACCCAATCGGGCGCACTCACAAAATGTTGCCGCAAAGAGCATACAGTAGCTCTCGGGTGTGCCAACAGCGTCTGTCCTCAGGGGCGGAATGGGCCCTGGCAGGTTGGTACCCAAATGGGGAGGGTTATAGGGTCTTAGTAAGGTTGAATAAAGAGACCAGTCCATCCAGTTCAACCTGAGTGAGTGTGGGTGCGTATCTACAATCATCCCTATTATTTAAGGTACCCATATAGCGATGCCAATTCACGCAAGCACTCCACACATACATTGTACGCTCACATTGGTCCCTACCCTCAAGGAGCCCACAATCCAAGGTCCCCAACTCACATTCATATACTAAGGCCAATTTTTGAACAGAAGCCAATTAACCTACTAGCATGTCTTTGGAGTGTGGGAGGAAACCAGAGAACCCGGAGGAAACCCACGCAGGCACAGGGAGAACATGCTAACTCCGGGCAGGTAGTGTCGTGGTTGGGATTTGAACCAGCGACCCTTCTTACTGCTAGGCTAAAGTGCTACCCAGTAAACCACTGTGCTGCCCTAAGGAAGGATGCTGTTATCCCTGCTCTTTCCCTACCCCCATGCAACCTCTCCCTACCACTAATTACTGTCCCTGACTGACAGGAGTCCTGTTCCTATACTACCCACACACGAAATGTGCGCCAAGCCTGGGAGCCAAGGTCTTAAATAGATTCTGCCCCATCCAAGATGGCTGCCAGTCACATGGGATGCCAGCATCCAATCGGATAGCTCCCCCAGTGACCCAAGAAATGATAGAGGAAACCTGTTCATCTTGACTTTTCCTCTGCAATGCTGCTGTGGTTGAGCACCGCCTGCAGTGGAGAAAGTAGACTGCACCTGCTTGCGCTCTGACATTTTTAACATCTCACATTTCCACTGTTTATATGTTCTCTCTATTTTAATATTTGATTACTATTATGTTGTAGCACTTAACATTTTGGATCAGACAGATACCTTGATACAGTACAGTAGAATTTCTTGATACAGGTTTTTGTAAAAAAAATATATATTTATATTTGATTCTGCAGTGTTTGCAACCCTTCCAGAATCAACCAAGTGTAGGGCTACCCAACTGCTGGATGATGCTTGCCTCCTAGTTCTGCCTTGACCATGTAAACTCTTCAACCCATCTGACACTCTAGGTTCAGACATGGTTAGACCAATTATACCTACTATCAATACCCATCACAGAATAAAAATGCAACAGGCACACTAATTCAATAGCCACAGTTGTACTGAATACCTTCTAATTGGCTCAAGTCACTTCTTAGGGGTTTACATTTAGTTAGAGCAATACACACTGTTCAAAGGTCTTTAACGTAAAAAAAAAAAGATGGGTAATGCTACATGGTGATATCGGGAAACTGAACATAACCAATGTGTGGTGCTTTTTGAGAGTAACACTGGTTGTAGGGGGAGAGACTCAGAAACCCGCCAGCTCCCTCTGAACCACTGATGCAGTGTACTGGGACTAAATAAATACCTTTTTGACAATTATTTAATATAGGGGTGTAGTGCCTCTTTAAGTAGATTAATTATCAATGATCTGTGGTAAAGGCCACTCGAGTTTAAGGATGTTGCCTTCAGCTAGCAAGTTGGGACCCTTTAATGATGAAGAATGATAAAGGATGGTGATGACAGACCTGTAGATAAACCCAGGAGGTAGTAGCTAAGATTGCTCTATTGGCTTTGTTATAACGATGTCTGCTAGCACTGCATCTATGCAACTTGAGCAACAAAGGGTGGGCAGAGGCCCTCTCACCAGTCCTGGTGTAGATGCAGTCTCCAACAGTGCAGGATAAGCTCCATGTGTCCCTGGGTCTCAGCTAAGAGACAGTGATGGCCCCACAGCAGGCTGTTAGCAAAGAAGAGCTGTGTGGGCTACTGGATGAGTGGCGACTGTGGACCCCTGGTGTGGCAATCTGCAACACAGCTATGCAGATGTACTGAAGGAGCATCCCTGTCATAGACTCAGCTGCTGTGTGCGGACTGACAGCCTCCGACCATCCTGTTTGAAGTCCCCGCCCCAAGCGAGCGAGCCTACCAGTTGCAGTCCAATATATAAAGGCTCTCCTACAACCCTTTATTTGGGCAGCTTTCTGGGGTGTGTTGTTCAGAAAGGGCTCTGAAATGGTGATGGTTGCCTGCAAGACTAGGAATCCCAAGTTCCTCCTGTGCCCTGGCCCAGGAAGAACTACTCCCATCCTCTGTAGACAGGAAGTGATGCAACAGTCCGCATGCTTGTCAGTAGAGAGGGTAACTAGCTAGTCCAGTGGTCATCAACCCTGTCCTCAGGGCCCACTAACAGGCCAGGTTTTATGTATTACCTTGGAAAGATGCAGACTAGAATACTGCAATCACTGAGCAGCAAATCATATCACCTGTGATGGATTTCGGTTATCTTGCAAACCTGGCCTGTTAGTGGGCCCTGAGGACAGGGTTGATGACCACTGCACTAGTCTATAACTATGTTGGATTTTGTCCCTTGATTCATCTTGCAGTAGCCGGCACCTGGCTACACAAGATAAACCTGGTAATATTCCTTCCACCATGCTTTAGGCCTCATGCACACTGGGCGTTATAACAACGTAAAAAAAAAAAAAAAAAAAAAAAAAAAAAGGCCAGTAGCTTTGCAGTTCGTTTCTCAAAGTTTTTCAGTTTTTTTTTTTTGTTTTTTGTTTTTTTCAATGGATCAAAAACATTAAATGCTGGTGAGCCGCGTTTTTGAGCGTTTATTAGTGTTTTTTGACGTTGGAGCGTTTTCACGGCTGAAAACTGCCTCTCAGAACCCTCTAGTTTTTGGGGTTTTTTTTGTTTTTTTACAGTCAAACGCCCCTGCCAAAAACAGTTGATAACAGCCTATGTGTGCATGGACACATAGGATAACATTGACTGTAGAAAACAACGTCTGAAGCCAAAAACAGCCGCTGTAAAAACGTCCAGTGTGTGAGGCCTTACAGAGAATGGGGTTATGATATTGGTGTTCATGTTCAGTGATTTAACTTCTCCAAATATAATATGCAGACTTATCAAAATGTTCATTTTTTTTTTCCTATCTAGTAGATGATGCGGAACATCCAGATAGTCTTTAGCAGACTTTAGTAGAGCAGTGATGTTTTAGTGGGAAGCATGGTTTCCTTGCTGCTTGACTACCATGAATTACACTTCTTTTTTTTTTTTTTTTTTTTTTCCAGTGTTTTTATTGTTTTAGACTCGTGTACATAGATGTTATCAAGTGCAAGTGAAGCCTTCCCATCCTTAGCTGTCATTCTGTCACATTGCATTCTTTACTTTTGAGGGTTGTACAGCATGGTGTTGCTCTTCTCTTTATAGAATGAGTAGAAGGTGCTAAATTCCTATCATTTTTAACCACTTAAGGACCGAGCCTCTTTTTTTAGATGTGGTGTTTACAAGTTAAAAACAGGTTTTTGTTTTTTTTTTGTTGTTTTTTTGCTAGAAAATTACTTAGAACCCCCAAACATTATACATTTTTTTTTTTTTTTAAATCTAACATCCTAGAGAATAAAATGGCGGTCGTTGCAATACTTTGTCACACCGTATTTGCTCAGCTGTCTTACTTTTTTTTTTTAAATACACTTTTTTTTAAATTAAAAAATAAGGCAACAGTAAAGTTAACCTATTTTTTTATTTTTTTTTCATTGTGAAAGATAATGTTATGCCGAGTAAATTGATATCCAACATGTCACACTTGAAAATTGCGCCCGCTCGTGGAATGGCGACAAACTTTTACCCTTAATCTCCATGTGCGACATTTAAAAAATTCTACAGGTTGCATGTTTTGCGTTAGAGGAGGTCTAGGGCTAGAATTATTGCACTCGCTCTACCGATCGCGGCGATACCTCACGTGTGGTTTCAACACCGTTTTCATATGTGGGCGCTACTCACGTATGCGTTCGCTTCTGCACGCAAGCTCGGCGGGACAGGGTGCGTTTAAAAATAAACAAAAAAGGTAAAATAAAGAATTTTTTTTTTTTTACACTGTTTAAAAAAAAAAAATTGGCACTTTTATTCCTATTACAAGGAATGTAAACATCCCTTGTAATAGAAAAGAAGCATGACAGGACCTCTTAAATATGAGATCTGGGGTCAAAAAGCCCTCGGATCTCACATTTACACTAAAATGCAAAAAAAAAGAAAATCGTCATTTAAAAATGGGGAAAAAAATGGCCCTTTAAGATCTATGGGCGCAAGTGACGTTTTGACGTCGCTTCCGCCCTGCAGTGTCATGGAGACTGGTGGGGGCCATCTTCCCTTCACTCATCTCCATGCACAGCCACGGGAAGGATCCGATTGCCGCTGCTGACGGCTCCAGTAAGCGGCGGATGGCACCAGACCGCGGCGGGAGGGGGGCCTTCTCCCACCGCCGATAAAAGTGATCTCGCAGCGAATCCACCGCAGAGACCACTTTTATCTTGTACCGGACCGCCGGCCGAACACGGTGATACCGGGGTGCTGCCATAACAACAATATCCGTCCTCAAAGTGAGGAAGTACATCGGCGTGCAGCAGTCCGGAAGTGGTTAAAACTCTAGCCTATAAATTGAGGGGCGAGCCTTTTGTGTGTAATAAATGTGTATGTGTGTGTGTTCAACCGCTTTGTGTTTAAAGTGTTAATTATAAAACAGCTGCCAGCACCACAATGGACAACTTGTGCAAAAGTAATGTAAAAAACAGTGCAGCGCTAATCAATAATACATAAATTGGCAAAAATTAGTAATATGAAATGAATCATGTAAACAATACAAATACAACTCTGCAAAAAAATATATTAAATGAGTATCAGTCATTTGTGAACTGAAAAAGTCCAAAATAAAGTGAATAGGTCAGTGAAGAGGTATATGACAATTGCATGATCCAATTTGTGATGGTCGATTACCCAGAGAGGAAAAATCACCAACGTGAAGAAATCTGCCACCAAATGGAATATAAGGAGGCTTACCGGAACATATGGACCCAATTCAGCTTATACCAAATGGGTCATAAAGGCAATGGTATCTCAACACCTAGATATAGACGCTCCACTCCAATCGTCTCTAAATGGAATGTATGTTGTTCGGGAGATTGTCAATGATCACCAACACAGATATAGCAAAATATATGAATGTATAGGGCCTTTCAAAGTCAGAAATGGAATTATCTCATTCCATTAGGGCATAAATCCAAGGAGAGAAGATGGGAAAACTTGACATAGTGTAAATCCATCAATAGAAAATGTATTAAAAACATAGACCGCTCACATTTCAGTATACATCAAAGCATGAGATGGATGATATATGGTAAACCAGGAAAAACAAACTGTAATGGCATAGACAGGCTTTTTGGAAGGCTATTAAAGGTAATCCTCCTCATCTGCTTGTAATTAGTGTGTGTGTGTGTGTGTAAAAGATCATTGAGTTTCTGGACTCCTGACAGACCCTTGCATCTTTCATCCAGTGCTGCACTGACGTTTCTGGATTCTGAGTCATGGGGAAAGCAAAATAATTGTCAAAGAATCTGCAGGAAAAGGTAGTTGAACTGTATAAAACAGGAAAGGGATATATAAAGATATCCATGGAATTGAGAATGCCAATCAGCAGTGTTCAAACTCTAATCAAGAAGTGGAAAATGAGGGGTTCTGTTGAAACCAAACCACGGTCAGGTAGACCAACTAAAATTTCAGCCACAACTGCCAGGAAAATTGTTCGGGATGCAAAAAAACCCCACAAATAACTTCAGGTGAAATACAGGACTCTCTGAAAACATGTGGTGCGGCCGTTTCAAGATGCACAATAAGGAGGCACTTGAAGAAAGAGATGGGCTGCATGGTCGAGTCACCAGAAGAAAGCCGTTAGTACACAAATGCCAAAAAGTATCCTGCTTACAATATGCCAAACAGCACAGAGACAAGCTTGGCATGTTATTACTGTGGAGGAAGAGTCGGCTCACTATAGCAAGTTAGGAGTTCACTGGACCTTTGTTAGATCAACTGGTATTTTCTGTATTTGCAGCACTTTTTAAGAGACAAAAGATGGAGAAATGTGCATGCATTGCAGATATATACTGCATAGGTTTTTTTTAGTTTTGTTGTTTGCCCTGACATACATTAAAGTGGTAGCAAAGTCTCATTGATAAAAGAAGAAAATGGGCCCCCTCTTGCAGGTTTAAGTCATAATGTACTGGTGTGCACTGCATACTAGTACAATATGGCACTTTCCTACAAACTGAGCCCTCCAGCTTTGTGCGGTCACGGCTCTCCCTGGTCCCAGGCGCTTCCATCCTCACCTGGTCTACAATCTGGGTCTCGTATCTTCGGCTGATTGAATAGCTGGGCCCAGGTGACCTCTCTCCCGTGCATGCACACAAGTCACATCGTCGTGGCACACAGAACGGGCTGTTAATGTGCATATAAACATATAAGCCCTATAAACATATGTACATGCATACGGTAAGATTCTGTCAAAAGGCATTAGGACGGTGTCCCGTAGAGCCCCTACCTTAGGAGGGTCTCTATCACCCAGCTTATTTACTAGCGAGAAGTCCGGCTTCAGTTGGTTACATTTTAGGGGAAAAGGGTATGAGGGAATGCGACAATTGTCACCATATCCAAAGAGGTCAGTTTGTTTGCTCAAGTGTCACTGGTAGAAATTTTGAGATTTCATCATTAATTGTAATACTAAATTCTTGATCTATGTCATTACATGTGAACTATGCTGCATCCAATATGTAGGGCGCACAACACGCCGGCTGAAAGATCAGCTTTATGATCACCTGTATGATATCCAGAAAAAACAAGTCTACTAATGTGGCCAAACATTGGAATTTGGTGTACAAGAAGGACATTGCTAGTCTGTTAAGGCATTGAGAAGATGGTGACTCCCATAAGTGAGGGGGGGGGGGGGGGCGCAAACGCAAAGTGTTCTGGATCTTCATCCTGCATACCAGAATCCTGGCAGGGTTAAACGTTGAGTGGGATGTTTCCCACCATTATGATTAGGTTGGCTGCCATCAATACTTTTGATGTCCTGATCTTTGCTCTCTCAAATGCGATCTTAGAGCAACAATATCATCTATTGTTCATGTGTGATACCTCCATCATGGTTATCCCTAAATCTCGATAGATAATAGTTGACAGTGATCTTGCGTTATAATGACCACGGGACCTACCATCAATCTAGGACATTTGCTTTAGTGAGCGGTATACAAACCATGGATTAATGTTATTTGTGTGAAACTTCTATATATTATCTGCTCATCCATTCATGTATGCTAGTTCTGTGGTCCCTGCATGCACATGCATTCCCATTCCTGTCTTCGACATCTAAACTGTTGTGGACACGGATGGGTCATGAAGGACTGACCTATTTTATAGACAAATGTACCCATATACATTTACCAATATATTTGCCAATCTCATTGATCAACTTATTCAGTTGTTTTCAATACAGGATGTAGATCAGCCATGATTTTGTTGGTATCTCCTGGTATTTGTTGGTATCTTTTTTGACTAAGATTGGGGCCATTGGAATATATATATATATAATCTACCGTATATACTCGAGTATAAGTCGTTCCGAGTATAAGTCGAGGCCCTAATTTACCACAAAAAAATGGGAAAAACTTATTGACCCGAGTATAAGACGAGGGTGAGAAATGCACAGCTACTGTAAGTGGAAAAGATGGTCAACAATGCCCATTTGAAGCATCACTGTGCCCATTTGCAGCCATAGGTCCCCTAAACTTCAAACTCAGTAGTTAAGGGTTCCTAGATGCCCCCTAGCTGCAGCCAAAATTTGGGGTCTCTGAACCCAAAGGGTCCCGAAATGACATTGCTGCAGATGGACACAGTTGACCGAATTTGGGGCCCTGTATCTCAGGGCCACTTAGTGCTAAGAACACCAAATTTGGTGTGCAAACCCAATGGAACTAGCACCATAAAATTTCCAAAGCTGGGGTTTCTAACACCAAGTGGCCCCGAGATACAGGGCCCCAAAAATCAGTTCAGAAAATCTCAAGCACTTTTCTGCAGCAGAGAATGACATTTTCCGAACCGATTTTGGGGCCCCGTATCTCAGGGCCACTTAGTGCTAGGAACTTCAGCTTTGGATATGTTGTGGTACCAGTTCCACTGGGTTTGCACACCAAATTTGGGGTCCCTAGCATCAAGTGGGCCTGAGATATGAGGCCCCAAAGTCGGTTCAGAAAATGTCAAGCACTTTTCTGCAGCAGAGAATGACATTTTCCGAATCGATTTTGGGGCCCCGTATCTCTGGGCCACTTAGTGCTAGGAACTTCAGCTTTGGATATGTTGTGGTACCAGGTCCACTGGGTTTGCACATCAAATTTGGAGTTTCTAGCACCAAGTGGCCCTGAGATACGGGGCCCCAAAGTCGGTTCGGAAAATGTCAAGCACTTTTCTGCAGCAGAGAATGACATTTTCCGAACCGATTTTGGGGCCCCGTATCTCGGGGCCACTTAGTGCTAGGAACTTCAGCTTTGGATATGTTGTGGTACCAGGTCCACTGGGTTTGCACACCAAATTTGGAGTTTCTAGCACCAAGTGGCCCTGAGATACGGGGCCCCAAAGTCGGTTCGGAAAAAATTTTTTTTGCTGCAGAAAAGTGCTTGACTCAAGTATAAGTCGAGGGGGGCACTTTCAGCACTAAAAAATGTGCTGAAAAATTCGACTTATACTCGAGTATATATGGTATGTGTATGTATATATATATATATATATATATATATATATATATATATATATATATATATATATATATATATATATATATATATATATATATATATATATATATATATATATATATGTGTGTGTGTGTGTGTGTGTGTGTGTGTGTGTGTGTGTGTGTGTGTGTGTGTGTGTGTGTGTGTGTATATATATATATATATATATATATATATATATATATATATATATGTATATATGTATATATATGTGTATATATATATATACATATATATATACACACATATATACATATATATACATACATATATATACACACATATATACATATATATACATACATATATATATACACACATATATACATATATATATACATATATATACACACATATATACATATATATACACACATATATACATATATATACACACATATATACATACATACATACATACATTATACGGATCACTGAGAGGCTGAGCCAGGTACCGGTCCAAGCAACCAGCCATCTGGTTGGGATCTTTCCCAGCCTGGACCAGCTGAGTGATGTCAACCAGCAGCAGGCTTTAGCCCGCCATCACCTGATGGGTCACAGGTGTGCAGAACGAACTGCACTCCTGTGATCAAAAGAAGTATAGCCAAAATAGCTTTGGCTGTGCTTCTCCTTTAAGTTTACTGCCACTTTAATGGGCTATCCTTGAGTAGTGCCTCTTTAAAAGATGTTTGGGATTTTTTTTTTTTAGGTTTTTTTTTTAGAGCCGTCCCGCTGGCTCTAAGGCTGAGAATCGAGTGATCAAACACCGCCGATCACTCAGTTCTCAGAGCTCCCTGAGCAGAGAGCTGGTGACTGTCAGTCACCGCTTTCTCCCCCCCCCCCCCTTTCCAGGAGTGCTGGGCTGTGGAAGGGGCAGGAATCGTCTGGCTCAGGCTCTCAGCAGCTCACTGAGAGGCTGAACCCGGTGCCGGCGGATCCCAAACATATGGTGATGATCTTTCCTAAGCCTGGACCGGCTCTGTGACTTCAGCCCGCTGTCTGCTGAAAATGGGTCACAGGAGTGCATGAAGAACTGCACTCCTGTGGTCTACAGGCGGAGAACAGCCACATGAGATTTTAAGTGAATCTCTTTTTTTAAGTGAATTCAAAGATAATGGGGAGTTCCATGGTTGTTCAGGTTGTATTGTTCTGAAATACCTATAAGTTGTGATTTGCTTGTCAAATGTGATGTGTGAGGTCCTGGACTTGCATCTAATCCATCTGCCATAAAAAAGTGAAGCCAGGGCAGAGATGACAGGTCGAACTTGATGGACATGTCTTTCCTGTGCTTTTTCTTCCAGGAATTGCAGTATGTAATGTGCCAGCAGCTTCCGTAGAAGAGACAGCCGACTCCACAATGTGCCACATTCTCAATTTGTACAGGAGAACCACATGGCTGCACCAAGCATTACGGGAAGGCACGAGAGTCCAGAGCGTGGAACAGATAAGGGAGGTGGCATCTGGGGCAGCCCGAATCCGAGGGGAGACTTTAGGCATCATAGGACTGGGTGAGTTTTTGTTCTGTACATGAAATCTAAAACTGTAGTATGTGGCATCTAAAGTTCTTCATTCTGCTAGCCGATTGTTGTGCTCATTGGTACCAGAGATGCAATAACAAATGGAACATTTGAAAGGCCACACCAACCATTTTTAAGTTATGGGTGAACCTTGGTTGGCCAAATCGCTCACTTTGCTCTATTACTCTTACACTCCAGTGGTGAGGGCTCCCTGTCAGAGTTGTAGCTCTGACCCCACCATGGAAGCTTAAGCCCACCATAGATGGATTGAAATTTGGCTGGTTAAGCAGGAACTGACCTCAATTTGATCCATCCCTGGGCGGCTGGTTCTATCAATCAATTTCAGTACAACCAGCCTATCAGTTTTTCCCCCCGTACAGTCACTGCTGGCGGATGTAGCCGTCAGCAGTGATCATTGTATTCTGACTGCGGGGAAACCTCCCACTGTCAGGGAACAGTAGCACAGTGGGAGGGATTCCCATACCAACACTGGCTGTGTTGATGCATAATCTTTGACCAACCTTACTCTTCCCGCAGTAGGCAGAGTCTAAATATGACACTTTAACAAATATGGATTAGCCTGAAGTTGACCATACTGCAAATTTAGATTATTTCTTCTCTTTACTTAAATCTTTTAATGCAAATTTTCTATACACTGCATTAAAGTGGTTGTAAACCATAGACATGAAATATGGACAAAGTATATCCCTCTATAGTGTGTGCTTGTCTCAATCCAGGGCACTAAGGGCACTCTTTGTCCGCTGCCTCGTTCCTCTGCTATAACAGTACGAGTCACTTCTGATGAGTTTTCCTGAAACCAGAAAAATGGTGACGGGAGGGCACAGCCTGTTATTGACAGCCTCAACTATGTTCCTGTGTCGGCTCTCAGAGCTCTCCTCACTGATGTAACCTCAGCTCTTTGCCCCCTGCTTTTCAGAGCTGAGAGATCCTGTGTAAATTCTGCACTCTGAAGGGATGTAGGGGAAATATGACTGTAGATAAAGAGGTACAACTTATGTAGGAGGATTTGTTTAATATCTGTGTATCACCTGAGGCCAGTCACTTCACTGGGTACATGTAAGGGTTCATTTTTTTTCCCACAAACAGATCTGAGTGAAGTGAAGGTTCAGTTGTATGTTTTTACAGCTTCCTTTCCAAAGTCTTTTGGAGATTTTTTTTTTTGAACAAACCACCTGTACATCACTGCTTGGGGTTGTCCTACAATCGCCGCTGCCAAAGCTGTCAATCACATTGCCCAAATGAACTCATGTCTTATTAGATCTTAGAGTAACGCCACTTTTGTTAAGGAAAAAAAAATTCCCCGCTAGGTAATCTATGGATATTCCAAGGATTTTAAAATTTTTTCAACACTTAAGGATTCCTGCCTTTTGTTCTGAAGAAATAGCTGTTGGGTCCATGAGTGAATATGTATGGGTATGGGATATTTATAAATATCAATCAGCTGCTGTACCTGCAGGACTCTGAGGAAAGTGGCAGGGCCTGCATTCCTTTAGACGTGTTTTCCCATTGGAAATATCTCACCAAAGATGACATTTTTGTTGCAGGGGATGCCCAAAATCTGACTTGTTGTCACACCTTTGGGAAAATCAGCCAATCGCACAAGCAGGAAAAGACATATCTGGGGGGTGTTTTATACACCATCTGTGTACAGAACGCCTCCAGGTTGCCATATAGCATTTTACAGAAAATTACAACAGCTGCAGGTTGAAAAGGAAAGGTCATTTTGAATAACATTCAATCACTATATGACGTTGCAATTGTATTGCCATATTATTGTTACAATTGTATTGCCATATTATTGTGTTTTTTCTTTTTTTTAATTTGCTTTTTATTCCCCCCACAATAGTGGAGTTACCCTTTAACCACTTCCATACCGCAGGCCGTCATATGCCATCCTGGGCTTTTAGTGGTGATATCTGAATGATGCCTGCAGCTGCAGATATTGTTTTTTTTCAGCGGGCGATTTCCTACACCATAAGAACGATCATAGCGGCAATTCAGCTGCTTAATTGTTCTTACCGGCGACGGGAGGGGAGGTGCAATCGAGGACCCAGAGAAGGAAGGCGCCGGAAGGAAGTCATAGAGAAAACTGAGCAATAGATGGTACCCGGCAATATCTGACTCTCGGAGGCCCGAGCGTGGCGTTATGACGTCACGTCCGGGCTGCCGGAAGTAAACAAAGCCGAAATCTTGGCTAGAAAGCATCGGATCGTTTTTTGTTTTTTTTGATCTCATGCTTTCCAGCCTGAAGAAGAGATGTAGAGATGTCTTGTAGGCCCGCATCTTTTCATAAAGAGGACCGATCACGCACTATTCCCATTACAAGGGATGTTTACAGAAATAAAAGTGATAAAAACAAAATTCATCAAAGCGAAAGTATAAAACAACAAAAAAAAAATTAAAGCGTCCCCGTCAACGCGAGCTCGCATGTAGAAGAAAAAGCATACGCAAGTCGTGCCCGCATATGTAAACAACGTTCAAACCACACATGTGAGGTATCACAGCGCACGTTAGAGCGAGAGCAATAATTTTAGCTCGAGACCACCTCTGTACCTCTAAACAGGTAACCTGTAAAAAAAAATTAAAAGCATCGCCTATGGAGATCTTGAGGTACCGAAGTTTGGCGCCATACCACGAGTGTGCGCAATGTTAAAGCGTGACATGTGAGGTATCTATTTACTCGGCGTAACATCATCTTTAACAGTATACAAAAAAATTGGGCTAACTTTACTCTTTTTTTTTTTTTTTTTTTTCTCAAAAAATCATGTTGAAAATTGACTGCGCAAATACCATGTGACATAAAAAGTTGCAATGACTGCCATTTTATTCCCTAGGGTGTCTGTTAAAAAAAATTTATATAATGTTTGGGGGTTCCGAATGATTTTCTAGCAAAAAAAAAGATTTTTCCATGTAGGAGAGGAGTGCTGGAATTTGTGTGCTATGGAAGTGGTTAAAACACTTCCATACCAGACCTATTTTGGCCCTCCTCTCCTATATGTAAAAATCATAATTGTTTTGTTGGAAGATTACTCGGAACCCCCAACCATTATAAATGTTTTTTCGCAGACACCCTAGGGAATAAAATAGGTCATTGCAACTTTTTTTGTCGCACGGTATTTGCACAGTCAATTTTTCAAACGCCTTTTTTTGGAAAAAAAAGTTTCTTGAATTAAATAAAAAAACAGTAAAGTTAGTCCAATTTTTTTGTATACTATGAAAGATGATGTTATGCCGAGTAAATAGATACCCAATATGTCACGCTTTAAAATTGCGCACACTCGTGGAATGGCGCCAAACTTCGGTACTTAAAAATCTCCATAGGCGACGGTTTAAATTTTTTCACAGGTTACCAGTTTAGAGTTACAGAGGAGGTCTAGTGCTAGAATTCTTTCTCTCGCTCTAACGCACGCGGCAATACCTCACGTGTGGTTTGAACGGTGTTTACATATGTGAGCGGGACTAAAGTGTGCGTTCGCTTATGTGCGCAAGCTACCGGGCACAGGGGCATTTTAAAAAATGTTTTGTTTATTTTACTTGATTTGTTTTAGTTTTACACTTTCTCTGTAATTTTTTTTAAGATCGCTTTTATTCCTATTGCAAGGGATGTTAACATCCCTTGTAATCGGAATGGTGCGTGACCGGTCCTCTTTATGGAGAGATGTGGGGTCTATAAGACCCCACATCTCTCCTCCAGCCTGGAAAGCATGAGAACAACAAAAAATAAATGATCCCATGCTTTCCAGCCACAATCGCGGCTTTGTTTACAACCGCGGCCTGACGTCGCTCCCGGGCCTCCGCAGATCATAGAGATGACTGGTGACCATCTGGTCACCGGAATTCTCTATGCTCGTCATCCGGCGGCTGCGGATTCTTTCTCCGGGTCCCCGATGGCACGGGAGAGCCCAGAGAAGCACCATAGGGTGGCTGGAGGAGGGGGGCGTCTCCTTCTGTCGCCTGTAGGAACGATCAAGCGGTGGAACTGCCGCCTTTATGATCATTCTTACGGTGCACAGAATCGTCGGTTCTAAAAGATGATATCTGGATGATGCCTGCAGGCATCATTCAGATATCCCCACTGAAAGTCAAGGATGTCATATGACATCCTTGGGCTGGAAGTGGTTAAAAACCACTTGCCCTTTGGAAGATTTACCCCCCTTATTGACCTGGCCTTTTTTTTTTTTTTTTTTTTTTTTTTTTTTCTTGCAGTACGACACTGATTTATCCTTAACTGGCAATTGCGCGGTCATGCGACACTGTACCCAAATAAAGTTTTCCCTTTTTTCCCCACATATAGAGCTTTCTTTTGATGGTATTTCATCACCTCTGAGTTTTTTTGTTTGTTTTTTTTGTTTTGTTTTGTTTTTTTGCGCTATAAACAAAAAAAAGACCAACTTTGAAAAGAAAACAATATTTTTTACTTTCTGCTCTAAAACATATCCAATCAATTTCTTTTTAATCAAATTTTCTCATCAATTTTAGGTCAATATGTATTCTGCTACATGTTTTTGATCAAAAAAATCCCACTATATTGATTGGTTTGCGCAAAAGTTATAGCGTCTACAAACTTTGGGATATTATTATTTTATTTATTTATTTATATTTTTATTAGTAATGGCGGCATTTAACTTATAGCGGGACTATGATCTTGCAACGGATAGTTGGACACTGACACCTTTTTTATGATCAGTGACGCTAAAAATATGCACCGCCACTGTACTAATGACACTGGCTGGGAAGGAGTTAAACATCAGGGGGGAGCAAACGGTTAAATGTGTGCTTAGCTGGTGTTTTCTTACTGTGGGGGAGGTACTTTTACTAGGTTAAGACATGGATTCATGTCTCTGCTTTGCAGGAACACGGGATGCATGTCTTCTCTCCTGACAGAACGGCGATCTGCCTTGTTTACATAGGCAGACTGTCGTTCTGCCTTGGTACCAAATGATTGGTGGGTGCCGGTGGACATCAAGTCTGTGGTACCTGCCCATCGGCTCCTGCTGTGAATAATCACAGCAGGAGCGGGCCACGGGCAGCACTAATTTGCGCCCACTACCTGAAAGTGCAGGATCACGTATTTGTGTTTGTAGATACGTGATCCTGCGCACAGCGGCTGCCCTGTAGCAAAAAAACTGCCATAGGGATGTAAAAAGTTCCAAAAGACTGTCAAACCTCAGAGCTCACTCTGTTGAAGATGGGAATTATGGCGATGCTGTGCTGCTTGAGCGGGGAGACTCCAAAACACTATAAAGAGAAAAAAAAAGACTCAAACGCCTAGTGTGTTATTGAAGACACCTAAAGTTGGAAAACCAACGCGTTTTGAGAGGCAAAGGCTCTGAGGAAGGGAGCTTGACTCCCGAAACGTGTCAGTTTTCCAACCATAGGGGTGGGTCATCCTCGATACCAGAGTTGTATGACATGCGCTTTATCCTTTTTATTTTTGTATGCTTTTGGCGTTTTTAATAACATTTCTAAGGTGTCTTGGGTAATGCACTAGGGGTTTGCGCCCTTCTTTTTTTCAGTTTATAGTGCTATAGGGATATCACTAATTGGTTAAGCTGCCCATATATACAAGATGGTCACTTTTTTTAGAATTTTTTTACCTGTGAGTTAGGAAGACATCCTATGGGTCAACTACTCTTGAGCTGGTGGTCAACCAATTGACGTTGGATGACCAGTTATGATTGCCCTTGTTTATTCCCGGAATGAATGGCTCTGCTCTTCTCTCCCGTTTCCCTCCCTTGCCGCCTGTATAGGAATAAACATACATGATTGACTAAGCAATGGGTTTGTGTTCCTCTTGCACAATGCGAGGATCAGAAGCTAGAAGATAGTCTGACCATGCCTGCATGTCCAACCAACCTTTGTCTATTGGCACCCATATCATCCTTTGTGTCCCTCCTGGTTGACTTGTATTGATTGTGTGGGCTGTTTGCTATTAGGACGATTGTTTTTGCGTTGTTGGTTAACCTCCCTACTCATCTTTCTCATCAATCCCATTTTTTCCATCTAGAACTGGTTTTTCAGTCTTTTGAGGTGTGATAATCCTCTGACAAACATTAGCTTGGGGGAAAGGTATGTGTGGCATCATTATGGGCGTAGTATGTATCTATCCAGCATGCAAGACACGTTGATTTTTAAAACGCCCTTCTACATAATAAATGTGTCTTCTAGTGTGTTAAAAAAAAACAAAAACAAAAAAAAAAGCCTTCACTCTTTGGAGAGTGCAATCAGCACAGCGTCATTTCATTCATGAACCCAAAGTAGTAGTAAAGGCTTCTTCTTTTTTATCTATACCTATAGGGAAGCCTGTAATAAGGCCTACCTGTAAGGACAGTAAACATCTCCTAAACTTTCACAGTTTTTAGGTGATCTCTACTTTAGCTGCGCCGGTGACGTCACTGGTGCGCTCTCATTGGACGGCCTGCCATGCGCGCGGGAGTGACGTCATCGCGGCACGGCCAGTCAAAGTGCTGCTTTTCCACAAACCCAGAAGAAAGACCGAGTGAAGATAGAAGCCTCGTCAGCGGGGACATCGCACCGCTAGAGGGCTTAGTTTTCAGGCAAGGCTTTCATAATGTGCTAGGATGCGATGGATACTAGCACATTATGATGGGTTTTTTTTGGGGGGGGGGGGGGGTGCAGTTTACTACCGCTTTAAGTGGTTCTAAATGCTTTTTTTTTTTTTTTTTTTTTTCCCTTTTACAATAATAAACATGTGATACTTGCCTACTCTGTGCAGTTCTTTTTGTACAGGGCAACTACGATCCTCCTCTTTTCGGGTCCCCCGCTGTCGCTTCTGGCTCCTCCCACTTGCCGAGTGCCCCCAAAGCAAGCAGGTTGCTCTGGGGGCTTTTGTGCGTGCTCGCTCCAGAGCCGCCTTATTGTGTCAGAGCATGGCTCCGTCCTGCACCTGCCTCACTGGCTGTGACAGCAGCAGGAGACAATGGCTTAGCCAATGAGGATTGAGGAACCCGGCAGAGCAGTTGCTCTCATGCATATCGCAGGATCAGGTTCCGGTAAGTATTAGGGGGGGGATTACACACTGAAGGTTTGTAACCTTCATGCAAAGAATGCATAAAGGTAAAAAAAATCCCCCAGCCTTTACAACCACTTAAAAGCGCACATTTTTTATATTGCAGTTTACAGATTTTCTTTTTTTTTAATTTTCTTTATTTTCCATTGGTGATCTGGCCAGTGAGTCAGTTTTTCCATAGAACAAGCTGATGCAGATGTAGCAGCTAGAGGGCGGAGACAAACCATTTACTACTGACAGGGGTGCTTACAATGATCGACTTTGATTTATGTAAAACCCCTACCCAAAAGGAAAAAGAAAATGTAACTGCTTATAAAGTGTTAGCTGGAGTTCAGCTTCAGTTTGTTAGTGTATCTAAATCTGCTGGTGCATCCTACACTCCCCTCCAATCCAGATAAATAATGCTGCTGTCTAAAGCTCAGTTCACCTATATGTGGTGTGGGGAAACTCAGCGAATCCTGAGCGTTCACCACACTGAAATTGCACTCTGTTCATGCGATCTACCGCCAGTGTCAATCTTCAAGTGATTTTAAAGGCAGAAGGTTTTTTATCTTGATGCATTAAGATAAAAAAAAACCTGTATACAGCAACCCCCCTCAGCCCCCTAAAAGTTGCCTGAGTCCATATCAATCCAGCAATGTTGTACACAAGATTTGGCTGTCCGTGACTCTCCCTCCTCATTGGCTGAGACAGCAGCGAAGTGCCATTGGCTCCCACTGCTGTCATTCAAAGTTAGTGAGCCAGTGAGGAGAGAGAGGAGGCAGGCTGCGGCTTCGTCTCTGAATGGACACATGGAGCTGCAGCTCGGGTGCCCCGATAGCAAGCTGCTTGCTGTGGGGGCACTCAACAGGAGGGAAGAGCCAGGAGCACCGAATAGGGACCCAAGAAGAGGAGGATGCGGGCCACTCTGTGTAAATCCAACTGCACAGTGTAAGTAAGTTTAACAAGTTTGTTATTTTTAACAAAAAAAACCCTGAGACTATCGCTTTAAATTAATGACGCCCCAAAACAGATTGCAAAACGCAGTCGGATTGCAACAATCCGATCACATGCGATTTGATTCCTGTGTGGCAAATGGATGCCTGCACCTTTTTGGTGCAGTGCGAGTTGAGCCCATACAAAATGAATGGGCTTAATTTGCACTGCAAGAATTGCATGTGATTTGACTAGGAATGTGGTGCGATTCCCATCTGTCCCGCACCATATATATGAGAACCCAGCCTAAAGGTGTCTCTGTTGCTCCTTCATCCAGAGCAGGGCACTCTAATACAGGAGGTGTATTACTGGTCACATCACCAGGTGAAAACTGAGGGGGGGGGGGGGGGGTGAAGAAAACGAATGCAACCACCACATATAATTTGTAAGCTGCAATATATTGCATTTTTGATTTTGGGTTTAACACTGTTTTTAGTACCTTTTTGTACTTTGCAATGAATTAGAGCTGTGCTGATGTCAATCCAATCTTTCTGCAGATTGCCATGCTTTTGATCGCTATCCTCTGCAATGGGGTTGTGTCAGTACAGAGAATGTGTTGCCCTTTTGTACTACATTTCAGTTGTCAGTGGCATCTTGTGAACTATAGAATCGCCCATTAGCAGACATAGTATGGTGGGTGGTGATGTAGATAAGATATGGTGTACTTGCTGCCAGTGACGCCATGTTTTCTAGAACACTGGGTGCCAATTTTCGATAAGCTAACAGAATAGCAATGGGACTGATTTACTAAACCTGGAGAGTGCAAAATGTGGTGCAGTTCTGCATAGCAACCAGTCGGCTTCCAGGTTTTGTTGTCCAAACTTAATTGAACAAGCTGATGTTAGAAGCTGATTGGCTACCATGCACAGCTGCATCAGATTTTGCACAGTTTTTAGTAAATCGACCCCAAAGTGTTACATTTTAAGTAGATGTCAAAAAAAGTTTTAAAAGCTGTTCAAACAGCTGCTGACCAGTTTTATTGCCATCTGTTGGTAACCAATGTCTTCCCTTTCCTTGTGCATTTTAAATGATCACATCCAGGTGTATTTGGGAGACCCTCTCCCTCTCCATTGGTTGTCGTAGTCTTCACAGTGAACACGACTACTTTTTTTTTTTTTTTTTTTTTTTTTTTTTTATACTATTTCCTCAGCCTGCTTCTGATCATTATTCTTCAGACTGAGCTTTGCACACACCAACATTGTTGGTTATTAACCACTTTCGCTCCAGAAGAATTCCCCCCCTCCCATGACCAGGCCATTTTTTTGCTATTTGGCACTGCGGTACTTTACCTGACAATTGCGTGGTTGTGCGACATTGTACCCATCAAAAATTTTGTCTTTTTTTTCCCCCCACAAATAGAGCTTTCTTTTAGTGGTATTTGATCACCTCTGCATTTTATTTTTTGCACTATAAACAAAGTGAACAACCATTTTGAAAAAAAAAAAGATATAATTTACTTTCTGCTATTAAACATATCCCATAAAAAATGTAAAACAAGTTTCTTTATCAATTTAGGCCAATATGTAATCTGCTTCATATTTTTGGTAAAAAAAAAAATCCCAATACAGGCAGTCCCGGGGTTTACGAACACAATAGGGAGTGTAGGTTTGTTCTGAAAGCGGAGTTCCACACAAAAATGGAACTTCCGCTTTTCGGAACCCCAACCTCCCCCACCCCCCACCGGTGTCACAATTGGCACCTTTAGGGGGGAGGGGGGAGCAGATACCTGTCTAAAACAGGTATTTTGCCCCCACTTCCGGGCATAGATACCCGCGCCACCCGCGGGTATCTATGCCACTTCCCCCCGCTGTCTCCTGGGAAAAACACACGTCCAAGAAGACAGCAGGGACCAGTGGGATAGCGCAGCGCGAGTCGCGCATGTGCAATAGGGAACCGGGAAGTGAAGCCGCAAGGCTTCACTTCCTGATTCCCTTACTGAAGATGGCGGCGGCAGCACCCGACAGCCGAGGGATTCAGCCTGTGCAGGGTTGTGGGATGTTCCAGGCGCTTCTTGGCATGCAGTTATGTTATCTGGGGCTCTTCTGGCCATGCAATACATGTATGTACTGCAGTGTGGGATGTGTCCGGCGCTGCAAGATAGCTGCTCGGAGGTATCCAGGACCAGCTTGGAGCACAAGCGGCCAGCATTGAGGTCCGTTCGGAGGTAGGAGTCGTTCGTAACTCTGGGACTGCCTGTATGTGTACATTGGTTTGTGCAAAAGTTACAGCGTCTACAAACTATGGGATATATTTATGGATTTTTTTATTGTTGTTTTTTCTTCTTTTAGTAATAATGGATCAGCAACTTACAGCGGGACTGCAATATTACGGCGGACAAATTGGATGCGAACTGACACTTTTTTTGGGGACCAGTGACACTAATACAGTGATCAGTGCAAAAAATATGCACGGTCACTGTACTAATGACAGTGGCTGGGAAGGGGTTAACATCAGGAGCGATCAAAAGGTTAAAGTGGTTGTAAACCCACTTTGAAAAAAAAAAACACCTGCAAGACAAAGGCACCATGTGCTAGTATGCATACCATACTAGCTCATTATGTAAGACCTGAGATCGAAGCCCTCGCTGCGGTGCCCATACACAGCACCGGCCGGTGACATCACTTCCGGGGATTACTTCCAGGTATCGCAGCTCCGGCGCTGTGATTGGCCGCGGCCACGATGACGTCACTACCGTGCATGCGGGCGGTAACGGCACACCCACTGAAGCAACGTGCCATTGCTTCAGTTTGTGTCAGTGCGCATGTGCCGATGGTGTCGGCACATGCAAATACAGGGGATATCTCCTAAACGTGAAGGTTTAGGAGCTATCCGGGGTAGCTACAGGTAAGCGTTATTATAGACTTACCTGGAGCAAAAAGTGGTCTGTAAGGGTTTACAACCACTTTAACTGTGTGTGCCTAGCCAGTG
The DNA here is from genome assembly GCA_037952835.1 of Lithobates septentrionalis. Taxonomy (NCBI): domain Eukaryota; kingdom Metazoa; phylum Chordata; class Amphibia; order Anura; family Ranidae; genus Lithobates; species Lithobates septentrionalis. Next base: position 275,642 of record JBBDGP010001919.1, read on the forward strand.
TTCTACTATAGTGGGGGAGGTGCTTGTACTAGGGTAAGGTACAGATCCGTGTTCCTGCCAGTGTCCTGAACGATCAGTGGGTGCTGGCAGACCTCCAGTCTACGGGACCCTGAACGATCAGTGGTTGCTGGCAGACCTCCAGTCTACGGGACCCGCTGATCAGCTCCAGCTGTGTAGAATCGCAGCAGATGCGAGCGTTCAGCGGCGCACACGCGTGTCCGATACCTGGTAATGCAGGATCACGTATGTATAAGTGATCCTGTGCAGTGCGGCCTCCCTGTAGCAGTAAAAGTGCTATAGGGCGGTCTGCAACTGGTTAATCTAAAATGGTCAAAATCGGCCATATTGGACAATTCTTCCCTTCTGTGTGCAGCAGTAACAAGAATAATGGTTCTGTGTTGGCTTGCTTGAGCAGATCAGAATGGTTCTCTCTGACAAATCCTCATACAACATCATGACCGGTTGTAATGTATTGCGGTTGTCTTATTTTAATACCTTTTTGGTTTGCCGTTAAATCCAATATTGTGGTCCTCTGATGTCTGTTTTGGTAAATGTCTAGTTAGTGGTCTAGCTAGTCATAAAAGACTTTTGCCGCTGTAGGCTGGCAGTGTTTAAATCCCTTGTTCTGTTTAATTTATTGTGCCAAAATTTCCATTACGGCTTGGACAATAATGAAAGCCAAATCAGAACCCAACCTGACGGGCTTTGGCAACCGCCATGCTTTCTGTACGTTGGCCCGCACGTTCTGTAATTTCCATTGGCTCAACCTGCCGTGACAAAGTTCCATAAATTGCTGGATCAAACCGAAGGAAAACATAAAACGTAAGATTAAAAGTTAATTACACATTAACATTTTTTTTTTGTTGTTGTTGCTTTAGAACACAGTGCTAAAGAACAGAAGGCTTGTATGCCTACAATTTTGTAGCAGCTTTTTCTTGAAGGAAACCTGCAATTTTTAAAATATATTAAATAAAATGGACCTCTTATTACGTAATCTATAAATGACCTTTGTGGTTACACCTGCAGGTGGTAGTAATGGCTTTCTTCACTGCCAAAATATTCCGTTTATTTTTTTCAATGCATTCATGGCAGCAATAGTCTGCCCAGAGCTTGAAGACAGATTAAAGGCATCACCTGTAAGGTCCATTTTTATAAGTTTATGCCGCGTACACACGATCAGGATTTTGGTTGGAAAAAGATGTGATGGTTTTTCCAACGGGATTCCGCTCAAGCTTGGCTTGCATACACACGGTCACACAAGTTCTCTGAACTTTCGACCGTCAAGAACGCGGTGACGTATAACACTACGACGAGCCGAGAAAATGAAGTTCAATGCTTTCGAGCATGCGTCAAATTGTTTTCGAGCATGCGTAGGAATTTTGCGCGTAGGAATTTTGCGCGTCGGAATTGCCACAGACGATTGCATTTTCGAATAGGAACTTTTTCCAAATGAAAATTTGAGAACATGCTCTTAATCTTTTGCTGGCTGGAATTCGGCCAGCAAAAGTCCGATGAAGCATACACACGGTCGCATTTTCCAACCAAAAGCTCTGATCGGTGTTTTGCTGGCCGAATTTCCGATCTTGTGTACGCGGCATAAGTGTTTTGAAGCATGTGTTTTCTGAAGCACTTTAAAGTGGTTCTAAAGGCAAAAAAAAGTTTACCTTCATGCATTCTATGCATTAAGGCAGAAAAACCTTGTGTGTGCAGCTCCCCCCTTATACTTACCTGAGCCTCTTCTCTATCCAGCTCTGTGCCCGAGAGCAGCACCTCTCTCCACGTTCTCTTCTCAGAGGACCGAGAGGCAACAGAGAGCCATTGGCTCCAGCTGCTGTCAATCAATTTCTGTGTTGAAGAAGCTAGGGGACGGGGCCAAGCCATGCTGTCTGTCTCTATGGATACAGACAGCGTGGCTCGGGATTCAGCGTACAGGAAGCGGCTTCCTATGGTGGCACACAGAGAAGTAGCACCACCAGCAGGGGACCCCAGAAGAGGAGGATCGGGGCTGCTCTGTGCAAAACCATTACACAGGGCAAGCAAGTATAACATGTTTGTTCATTTTTTTTTTTTTTAAATATACCCTTTGCTATATCTTTTAATGCTTAAAGTGGCTGTACACCCTGTACAACCACTTTTACCTACAGGTAAGCCTATATTAAGACTTACCTGTAGGTGCTTAAAATATCTCCTAAAACCCCATGGTTTAGGAGATATTTACAAAAAAAAAGAGTGCCGATGACTATGGCTCATGTTCACTTTAGAAAGGGCACATCGTGTGCTTCATAAAAATGCACATTATGTAGAGTGATAACGCACCAAAACGCATCACACAGATCTGAACCGAGCCTTGCAATGCTTTCATTGTTGATCAGATACTTTTTTTTATAGCAATTGCATGAGTCCAGCTTTTTTTATTGCAGCACTGGGACTATTTAGGCATTGATAGTAAAGCCTTGAAGCTATAGTAAACCGCAGTTGATGAAAAAAAATAATTTTGTTCCAAAGCAATGTCATAATGTGCCACCGTTTACGGCACAGGCTCTGAAGGTCCAGCACTGTATACCGGCCCTTCAGAGCACATGCGCCGGTTTTCATTTTCATTTTATGTAGAGTTCAGGATGGCTTGAATTTTTGCCATCTGTGTCCCATTGGGGAGATATACCTTCACTTCCTGTGCTACAACCAAAACCGGAAGTGAGAGGGAATCAGTTGGGGTGCCCCAGGTCACCAAAACGAATGTCCCTATTGGAAGATTTCCCCGCTATTAGTTTTCTGGGGACAACCCAAAATTTGGAATTTTACTTTCACTTTTGATAACGGTAAACAGGACAAATAGAGGGGGGCAATCTCCCTAATGAGGGCAGACAGCAATAAAAAACTGACAAGGGTTCTAAACTCTCTCTCCACTCTAGCAAAACTAAAAAAAAAAAATATTTTTGCTGCTTTTGCGGCGCTTAACGTCTTTTGTGTCCTGGAAATAAGCTAGGACATACAAATCTAAACGCTGGGAGTATTTTGACCAGGCTTCATGGGTGATCGAAAAAAGCTTCTAGGTATGGCATTGCATTATGCAATATTTAGAAAAGGAACGGGCGTATTTTTTACTGCTGTGGGGTCCTTTTCTCTTAAAAAAAAACAAAAAAAAACACAAACTTTCTGGTGTCCATTTACATAAAAGGTGAGCTTGGCCCTTAAGAGGCTGATCCCAGGTAGACACCTCTAGGTGCCTAGCAGTTTGAGAGGGAACCCATACTGGTTGCTCAGCAGTAGTTCACCAAGGATGCACACAGATGGCACCAAGATGGAGAATAAACAGGCGTGTATGAGATAATTAGATGAAGATAAAAGCTGCAAGTGTAAATGTTTCATTAAACCAGACAGTGAGGCCCAGTCGAAAAGACTACAGGACATAGATGGAGGGAAGGCATGACTGGGTTAAAAGGGGAGTGTTGGCACAGGAGGAGTCTTTAGTGATTTTAAAGGATGTAAAGAGATGGGGGTACTGACCTGATTGGTGAGGCCGGACAGGGAACGTGTAGTCTTCAGGGGGTTCTAGGCAGCAGGGTCCCTGGAGAGTTTAATTTGGAGGATGGCAGACATCTGGGAACCTTCCCTCCCTCCTTCCCCATTTATTCACATACATTTTTCTTTCTTTTCTTGGGTGTGTGGTTTGAGGCGTCCATCATGGCAGCTAGGGAGGTTTAAGGTCCTAGAATGTGGGCAAAGGTGAAGTGGTAAGGACCCAAGCCGCGGGTACAGCCGCGCTCCGTTTTTGTACATTTATGGTAGTACCTGAGGTTTATGGGCAACTGTCTCAGTCTGTGTGGTGCTGATGGAGGCCTACTTTTAGGCCGTCAATACATGGAGCAAATTTCTTTCCTGCAACCTCACAATGTTGACATTCCCTCCCGCGGAGCCATTGTGTTCTCCCCAGAAGGGGGGCGGCTTCACAGTGATTGATCGCAGCTATAACAGCCGCTTGCAATAATCACATGTACAGTGGAGAAAAAAAATTGATCCCCTGCAGATTTTGTAGGTTTGCCCACTTACAAAGAAATTGAAAGGTCTAAAATTTTTATCATATGTGTATTTTAAACGTTGGAGACTATCAACCAAAAATCCGGAAAAAACACATAAAACAAATGCTATAAATTAGGTTGCAGTTCAGTGAGTAAAGAAGTATTTCATCCCCAAGCAAAACATGATTTAGTACTTGGTGGAGAAGCCCTTGTTGGAAAGCACAGAGATAAGACGTTTCTTGTACAGTAGTTGGTGACCAGGTTTGCACACATCTCGGAAAGGATTTTGGTCCACTCTTTACAGATCTTTAAATCCTTAAGGATTCTTGGCAAGTCAAAGTTTAAGCCCCCTATATAAATTTTCTATAGGATTAAAGTCTGGAGACTGAATAGGCCACTCCATGACCTTAATGTGCTTCTTCTTGAGACACTCCTTTTGTTGCCTTGGAGGTATGATTTGGGTCATTGTCATGCTGAAAGACCCATCCACGACCCATCGTCTGTGTTCTGTCTGAGGGAAGAAGGTTCTCATCCAAGATTTTATAATGCATAAAAAAAATACATGGCCCCGTCCATTGACCCCTCAATGTGGCAGTTTCGGCCTGTGCCTTTAGCAGAGAAACGGCCCAAAAGCATAATGTTTCCACCTTCGTGCTTAACTGTAGGGATTGTGTTCTTAGGGTCATAGTCGGCATTTTTCTTCTTCCAAACACTGCGAGCCGAGTTAATGCCAGAGCGCTCAATTTTGGTCTTATCTGACCACAGCTCTTTCTCCCAATGCTTCTCTGAATCATTTAGATGTTCATTGGCATGACTGTACATGTGCCTTCTTGAGGAGGGGGACTCGCCATGTTTGGAGGAAGAAAAATGCTGACTATGACCCTAAGAACATCATCAGCCAGAACACTGAAGATGGGTCATGGACGGGTCTTCCAGCATGACAATAACCCAAAACATACCGCCAAGGCAACAAAGGAGTGGGTCAAGAAGAAGCACATTAAGGTCATGGAGTGGCCTAGTCAGTCTCCAGACCTTAATACTATTGAAAATGTATAGAGGGAGCTTAAACTTTGAGTTGCCAACAATCCTTAAGGATTTAGAAAAGATCTGTAAAGAAGAGTGAACCAAAATCCCACCTGAGATGTGTGCAAACCTGGTCACCAACTACAAGAAACGTCTTGCCTCTGTGCTTGCCAACAAGGTTTTCTCCACCAAGTACTAAGTCATGTTTTGCTAGGGGATCAAATACTTATTTTACTCACTGAACTGCAACTCAATTTATAACATTTGTATCGTGTTTTTTTTTTTGGATTTTTGGTTGATATTCTGTCTCTAATTTTTACCATAGATGTTTTTTAAATGATACAGACTCTTCATTTCTTTGTAAATGGGCAAACCTACAAAATCTGCAGGAGATTAAAATATAAATTTTCCCCATTGTAAAATCGGGCAGGCTGGTTGCACCCAAGTTTATCTAACTTGCCCATACAAGGTTCAAATCTCAGCTGTTTCCTGCTGAACCAGCCAATATTCAAACAGTCTCTGGCCAGCTTTATAGGTTATCACAAGTACGAAGTTAATTATCTACAAGGACCTTGAGGCTCGGTAATGCACTAATCATTGAAAGTCTTTCTGTTTTTAGTTATGTTATGTTTATAATTTTTGGTAATAAAATGGCTGCTGTGGCCATTAAAACTCTGGTGTTGGTGTGGTTTATTTAGGTAGCATGGTATGGTGGAGGGGTAGCCAGGAGGCAATGAGTGTCAAAAGTTCATCTTTAATACCCTAGTCATGTCCATTAAATATTTTATTTATGCAAGATACAAACGGTGTGTGTTTCGCATGCCTTAGTGTGCCAGCTGTGACGCACGTTTTTCGTGTCACAATCGAAAAAGGCCTGATCCAACATGCTGGATTTTGTTTCGAAAAACAAAACAAATGATGGCACAATTGTATGCTCCATTTTCATTTGTTGATCGACAGAACGTTTGGTTTTTGACTCGTCTATGGCCTGCCTTTGGCAAGTTGTAAAGCTGTTGATCTGGCTGCTTACTTAACTTTGTATGAGCATTCCGGATCTTAGAATGGTTCAGGGTTTTGTCTTGTTCTGTTGTGCCACATGGAACTGTAGATGCATATTCTACTGAAAACAGAAATGCAATGTTATCATTAATCTCATTGCTAGCACTACAATAAAAAGTCAGAAAAGTGTTTTGAACGGAGTTGTCCTTTAACCTATGAAAGAAGCAATTTTCAGACAGATTCCGTTATGTTCTTAGGATGTTATAGCGCCACATTGTGGTTTTCACAGCGCACTGCAGCAGGACCACTTGCATATATCCACCTCCCTCTCTCTTTCAGGAAGCCGACTCCCTGCTTATAATTCATAGCTTTATTGCCAGCAGCGAGTGAGAAATATAATCTGCTTGAGCTCAATGTTTTGTCATGGGGACGGGCCTGAGTGAGGATGATAACTAAGGCAGCTGAATAAGTGAAATCCAGCGCATCTAAGCCTGGTATAGAATTGTGCATGTCTCAGGGAATGCTTGCAATGCAAAGCTGTCAGCCACCGTTCTTTTCTGACCCACTTGTCATGGGAATTAATTCCAGCGCCAACCTGAAACTGGACCCTCTGCAGATGATAGCGTTCTGCATGAGACTGAATAGCTAATTCTCCTCTTCGGCTTAAAATAAGATGGGACAATGACTATGTATTGTTGCTTGCCACAGACCTAGAGAGGATGCAACCATATCTACTGTATATACATCAAACATTTAGGGACTTTTATGTCCAAATACTGTTCCAATCGGAATTGAAATTTCCATATCCTTCAGCATATAGAAAACTTAATTTTTTTCTTTCTTACTCCAAATTGTACACTCTGGAGTTGATTTACCAAAGGAGTAGACTGTTCACCTAGCAAAGTCATTGTTCACTGAGCACTGTTTGTAGATGATAATCCTCAAAGTGCTTGGTACGGGAAAAATTATGTTTTTTTTTAATTTATTTGGAACTGAGAGGGTTGGTTCTCGTTGAGCTTATATTTCAGCCGGAACTCTGTGGTGGTGCGACACTATGTCCTGTTTTTAGGGATGGTCCTCAGCACAGAACTTGGCAAAGGAGGGGGGCAGGAAGTGCCACCTGAGTGTATGTAGTATTAGTAGAAAATATTTGATTACAAAGATACAAAACACTCACAAGATGTCAGTTAAAAGTATACTCATCTGTTGGTAGAGTGTCCTTCATGTGTCTCATGGCATCCTTGTACTCTTAGCACAGAACTTGCTGATCCTCTTATAACTCTACCAGACTGGGTTTGCCATATTGAAAGCATTAGGCTCTCTGCATTCATTGTGCCCTTGGTAGTCAGAGACTTGGGCTGTTGTAGGTCCCAGGACAGTTTAGGGACTACTGTCTAGTTTACGGTTTGTTTTGGCTTTTCAACGCTTTCAGGAGTGTCTGATGTCTCAAACCTTTATGTAGCAACATAGGAATCTGAGAATGGAACCAGTGTTAAAACAGAGCCAAGGTTGGAGAGGTGGGTCACCGGAGCAGTGAGTAGAAACCCTTTTCCTAGACCTTTATTCCTAATCTATTTTTTAACCTGGCAGGGTTGCTTTAAAAAAAGCAGTGCTCCTTCCATTGGTCAAGCCTGGTGCTTTAACTTCAGACTTAACGGAGTTCCCCAAAAGTAATACTGTTTAACTGTAATTAGACCCGGTAGACTGGAGGGCCAGCCTTCATGAATCGCTTATAGCATTACTTCTTTCAAGTGCTGTGATTCTAGAGGTAGTTCTTGAAGTCCTGTCCTACCGTCTCCTGGGTGTAATTACCAGTTAAGTAACAATGAACTTGCATGCATGAACTGGCATTACAGTTTTCGAACTGTCTTTGCATGTGTGTATACAGTAGCCAGCTGGGTATTTTTACTGATTTTAGAGTTTGGCACCATATTTTCTAGTATGATTCATTGTTTTTTGAATCGCATTGAGGCCTCATGTTCAACACCGTCTATAGACGAGGACAAGCCCTACACCAGTGTATTGCATGCTTGGCTAACAGTAGTAGGCTGCACAAAGTTGGAAAATGTCCATAAACTGTAATGAACACTTACGGTAGATGTAAACCCAATTACGAAAATCTCATACAAGATTTAACATGTAAAGGTAATTTCCAATATTTTTACATCTGTAGCCTTCATGAAAATACCTTGTGATCCTGCAATGAACGTCCTTGTTTTGTGACTTCCTGTTATAGGGCAACGACCTCTTTTCCAGTTGGACTGCATTGTCCCTCTGTGATATGGGGTTCCAATGGAGACTACAAGTGTAATGTATGTTAAAAAGTCCACGATCCTAATCCCCATCAGGAAACTCATTTTGAGAAATGCTATGCAGCTATGACGGTGGTGCATTTGGCAGTACTGAGAAGATGCACTAAAGTATGGAAAGTTTTTATCCAAAGGTTTAAAGTGTAAATAGGTATTTTATTCATTTATTATTTAAGGTACTTTATATAGCGCCGTCAATTTACGCAGCGCTTTACATATACATTGTACATTCACATCGGTCCCTACCCACAAGGAGCTTACAATGTAAGGTCCCCAATTCACATTCATATACTAGGGCCAATTTAGATAGAAGCCAATTAACCTACAAGCATGTCTTTGGAGTATTTAAAAAAAGTGTGAGTAAGCAAGCTGTTTATTGCTGAAGAAGCATCCAATCTTCTGCAATAAAGTAAACCTACCTTCCTGCTCAGTCTGTCTTAGAATGTGCACTGAGCTATGGATGTGCAGCCCAGTATAAATTCCATCACTGTGTGCCAAGGTGATGGAACTCCACATTGCGTGGGAGTTGAGTCATCCTGCATCGGCCAATCAAGATGGCTGAAGACTGGTGCTGGGTAGAAGATGCGGGTCTGTTAGAGCAAAGGTAATTATCACAAGCTTTTAAAAAAACCTTAACGTCTACTTTTACTCTGTCTAATGGATCAGACCCTTCCCTAGTACATGTTGGAAAATCTCCATGAGTGCTTAACCAGTTCTGCTTTTACACCAGGGGGACCCTGTTGGGTAGGCTGTACGGTGCCCCGTGATTTCCAACAGAGACCCTGGGTGAGAGCAGCAGTAGGACTGAAGGAAAGGGAATGCTACACCCACCTTGAGATGAGTGTTTGAGTGTACAGTATGTAGCATGCTCTGTGTTCAGTCAGTTAAAATTGCTGTCCTAGATTAGCCCTAAATGCCCTTCTCCTCACCTGAATGTCTGATTGCAGTCCAGATAAGACCATTTATGACCGCACTTAAACCATGCTTAATCAAAGTTCTCAAACGGTGAATATGTTTTGAGTTGTCATCCATGATGAAAGTCTGATGAAGGAATTTTTGGTAGTATAGTGATGCCTTTGTGTAGTATTTTGCTACCAGTATGCTGATTTGTGAATGGTCTTGTTTTGCAGGACGAGTCGGACAAGCTGTAGCACTGCGAGCGAAGACGTTTGGTTTCAACGTAATATTCTACGACCCGTATTTATCAGATGGAATAGAACGTGCACTTGGCCTCCAGCGGGTCAACACCCTCCAGGACCTTCTGTTTCATAGTGACTGTGTAACTCTGCACTGCAGCTTAAATGAGCACAACCATCACCTTATCAATGACTTCACCATCAAACAGGTGAGTTACAATCACACATTGGAGTTCGTTGAGACCTCATCCTGTGAAGATCTGAGAGTAACCCTCTTCCCACTGTATACACTTCTGTATAAAGTGTATTTGGAGGCTCATTCTGGAGCCATTCTACGGACTAAACCAATGTTCTACCCATTGGCTCAGTTAGTGGTCACTTCAACATGGCAGGAGGCATATTGGAGTTTGAAGAACAAAACTGAAGATAGAGAATCCCAGGGGGTTCTTTTTCTTTTGAAAATGCTAGTTTGCTGGCTTTGACAATCTAATGGCTTCATTATGTTGAGTCACTGACCAGGAACAAGTTTGCTGAGAACGAGTCCTGGTTTCAATGGCCTTTAACTTGTTTTATGTAAATTACTCAAGTAACTAAGTATTGAAGTCAAAGGATCAACATAGTTGGCAGAGAACTACATCTTTACAATGAAGTCAGCATTGCTTGTTTCTATTTTATTTCCCCAATTGGAACTGGTTTGCTTTAAAGTGTATCTAAAGCCAAAAGGCAGTAATCGTCAACTTGTGTGTGTATATAAAATTATTATTATTTTTATTATCATTTGATTTTAGGCACCTTTCAGAACACCCAAGGTCACCCAAGCAAATTACATTGCTTAAACATTTAAGTGCAAATACAAGTCAGACAGGATATGCTAGTTTAAAGAAACGTGATTTGAAGATGGGTAGGAAGGAAATCAATATTGCAGATGTCAGGAGGCAGGGTATTCCAAAGTCGAGAGGCAGAGTGGCTAAAGGCTATCTCAGTCCCATAGTGGTCAGGCGGGTAGATGGAACATTGAAATGAATGGAAGAAGACCTGAGAATGCAGGAGGGTCTGTTAATACGCAGGAGTTTAGAATGGTATGGATAGCCTAGCACCAGAGGACTGCAAATAATATTCCGTAATTGTAATATTCCAGAATTTTAAACCTTCAATGAAAAATTTTACAAAATATAAAAAGTATTAAAAAATTTAATGCTGCAGAAAGATCAGCCCTCTTTACAGCCCTCTTAAAATTTGCTTTTGCTACATATATTTTTCTCAGCAAGATTCATCCTAAAAGGCCTAAGAAAAAACAAAACTAAAAAAAAAGAAAATTAATTGATGGCACAGAAAAAAAGCAAGAATAGCACGAAAGAAAAAAAGGCAGATTAATTACTAGAGAAATTGCACACATGCGACTTCAAATTATGTGCTGCAATTCTTGCTTTAACGTACTCTCCACACAACTATTCAGTGATATAGTACCAAGTCAAGTGTCCCAAAAACCAATCACCAAGTAAAACGGATCTCCAATAAATTAAAAAAAACAAACAAAAAAATATATCAAAAATAAAAAATTTGAAAAAAAAAATACAAAAAATTTAAAAGTATAAGGTATTAAAGTCCCAGTTAGTATTTTCAGTGTTGTTCAAATGTTGCCTGTAAACTCAAACACCCTCCTCTATGTTCCACCAGTTTGTGACGACACAACCACCTTTTAAAATGGCCACTCACCAGAAGAAGGCTATATGTACACCTTGGGTTCATCTACGGGATAACCACCCCACTCGGATCTGTCTGGAACCTTCCCCAGTCAGCGTACCAGCGGTATCAACGTTTTAGCAATTGGCTTCTCAAATGCTCTCAATCATTATCAGGATCTCATAGGAAAATAGCCATCGTAGTGTAATATGTCTAATTATTTATTAGATAAAAATAGTTAAATGCTATTGCACTCACAATATTTAGTGCCCATAAGCCGGCACCAAGCCTTTCCAGTCGTTGGTATGGGTCTGATGTATCCGCATGCGCTCCCCTATGTTCGCGTGCAATCCAAACCTCACTTTCGCCCGGGTACTGGCAGGAAGTGATGATGTTGTCCCAGCAGCCTCTACACGTTTTGCAATCAGTTTTGCGTCATCAGGAAGCTTCATCAGACCCATACAAACGGCTGGAAAGGCTTGGTGATGGCTTATGGGCACTAAATATTGTGAGTGCAATAGCTTTTAACTTTATCTAATAAATAATTAGACATATTACACTATGGTGGCTATTTATTTTCCTATGAGATTTGATAATTATTGAGAGAATTTGAGAAACCAATTGCTAACACATTGATACCGCTGGTACACTGACTGGGAGAGGTTCCAGACAGATCCCATGAGTGGAGTGGTTATCCCGTAGATGAACCAAATGTGTACATATAGCCTTCTTCTGGTAAGTAGCCATTTTAAAAGGTGGTGCTGGTGGAACATAGTCACAGAGGAGGGTGTTTGAGTTCACAGGCAACAGTTGAACAACACTGAAAATACTCACTGGGACTTTAATACCTTTATAATTTTACATTTTTTGTCAAATTTCTTATTTTTGATATATACATTTTTTTGTTCTTTTTGGATTTATTGGATATCTGTTTTACTTGGTGATTGGTTTTTGGGACACTTGACTTGCTTGGTACTATATCACTGAGCAGGTGTGGGGGGAGTACGTCGAAGCAAGATTTGCAGCATATAATTTGAAGTCGCATGTGTGCAATTTCTGTTGTCATAAAATTTAAAGTTGCACATTTCACTGTTGAATCTGAAATGTTTAGTATATAGTAAAGTTGGCGCAGTTATCACTTTCTTTTCACATATTAATTATCCCCTCTCTAGGGTGGGTACACATTTAACTGCAGCAAACCTAATTTGTGACGGGACACTAATTTTTGTTTTCGCCAGTGACACATTTCAGATTAATTACTAGAATGCACTCAAAAATGTTACTTTTAATACCTTGGCCAAAACATTTTTTTTTTTCCATGCATGATGGCGATTCCCCTTCGCATCTTGTTTGGTAGACTTTATAGATGGGCTCAGGCGTGTTCGCAACTTCACGTGCCCGCACCCGCCAGGAAGCTGACACTGCGCATTGCTAATCACAGGCAGTGAGACATTTCCCGATCTGTGGCTGCACAGATCGGGAAATGTCTCACTACCTGTGATTGGCGCTGCCCAGTGTAAGCTTCCTGGCGGGTGCAGGCTTGTGGCGTTGCGAATAAATGAGGATATCTTTTCAATATGAAGGAAATCCTGTCTTGGTCACAATGTGTTCCCATTAGAAGATGTCCCATCTATTCCTGTCCTATTCAGATGTCAATGCAACACTTTGGATTTACCTTTCGTTCCTGGTGACATTGGTGAGGACAGTTAGAGAGGGTGAATCTCCCTAAAGGGGACACAGACGACAATAAAAACCTGACTAGTTCTAAACCGTACTACCCCGTGCTCCAGTTATTCTTTAACCCATTGGTGCTCAACCTGTGGCCCCTCAGCTGCTGCAAAACTACAAGTCCCATGAGGCATTGCATGGTTGACAGTTACAAGCATGACTCCCAAAGGTAGAGTCATAATGGGACTTGTAGTTCTGCAACAGCTGCAGGGCCACAGGTTGAGCATCCATGGCACAGTGACTGGGGGTTCACGAAAAGCTACCGATCGCTTCTTATGATCTGGAGTTTTCTGATTACGTGACAGCCAATCACGGCGGTCACGTGGTTACAAGCACCGCCTCCCGAAATGCCAAACCCCTTAAAGGACCAGCAGAGCCGATGCCAAGAGGCTAAGCTACTTCATGGCTGCCCACAATAAATGTATTGTTGGCCATACACTGAGTGAATTACACTCCGTGGGCAGCCCTGCTGGCCCGGCTCGATTCAACAGGAGTCAATCCGCTGGGAAATTTTTTGGCCAAAAAGCAGCTTCATGCAGTCAGATGCTATCACTGTTCAGGTATTCTGATACAGGTGCTGGCTGTCAGTATGCAACAGCTGTCAGGGGAGATTCATCCATCTGCACTGTTTGGCATAGATGGAGGAATCTGTAAGATTTTTCTAAACAAAATAAATTTAAATGTATGGTCAGCTTGCATTGTGTCATGTCTAAACTGTGAAGATCTAAGGGTAGGCAATGCACCTTTTGAAACGCATTTAAGTGCCCTGAAATAAGTGGTTTTGCATGCGTTTGCTTGTATGGTTTCTTTGCCAATGGTGAAATTCCAGTATTAAATCCCCCCATGTGTAATGTAATAAATGCAAGCATTGTAACTAAACATTTCACAGATCTTCACCAGCTGCTTTTCTAGAAATATTAGTATAGGCCTTACCATTCCTTTTTTTTTTTAGGCTAAGTGGGAAAGCTGCCTGCTGCCTTTCACTGTAACCCATAGGTGTGCACAGCCTATTGCATTAGGGTGTGCACCCCAAAGCTCAAACACGTGTGTGTGCGTGTGTATATATTAGGGGTGCAACGGATCAAAAAACTCACGGTTCGGATCATTCCTCGGATCAGGAGTCACGGTTCGGATCAACAAAAAAAAAATCTCCCCCACTGTAATATCCATGTCATCTCCCCCACTCTAACATCCATGTCATCTCCCCCCACTGTAATATCCATGTCATCTCCCCCCACTGTAATATCTACGTCATCTCCCCCCACTGTAATATCTACGTCATCTCCCCCCACTGTAATATCCACGTCATCTCCCCCCACTGTAATATCCATGTCATCTCCCCCCACTGTAATATCCATGTCATCTCCCCCCACTGTAATATCTACGTCATCTCCCCCCACTGTAATATCTACGTCATCTCCCCCTACTGTAATATCCATGTCATCTCCCCCACTGTAATATC
>JBBDGP010001920.1:625000-647500 GCA_037952835.1 Lithobates septentrionalis
AGATATGCCTCTGGGAGACACAGAGAGGAGAGAAAGAGAATATAATCATTTTTATTTACCAATGACGGATGCAGTCTGGGGTGCGCTCAATCCCTCTCACAGCTTTTACTGCCATGGTGCCGCAAAACCATGCAGCGCTCTTCGGTTTGCTGAAGAGGAATATTATCTGAATATTATCTGAATATTATCAAATTCGAAAATAGAAATATTTTCGAATGCGATTGAAATAATTTCTAATACAGTTGAAATAATTTCGAATGCTGTTGAAATATTTTCGAATGCGGTTGAAATATTATCGAATCCGATTGAAATAATTTTGAATAAAGTTGAAATAATTTCGAATGCGGTTGAAATATTATCAAATTTGGTAGAAATATTTTCGAATGCGATTGAAATATTATCGAATACGATTGAAATAATTTCTAATACAGTTGAAATAATTTCGAATGCTGTTGAAATATTTTCGAATGCGGTTGAAATAATATCGAATCCGGTTGAAATATTTCGAATTCGACCGATTTTCGAATTCGGTCGAAAACGAAACTGATTTGAAAAACGAATTTAATGAATTTAACGAATCTAACTAAACTAAATTAATTAAATAACGAATTAAAACGAAACGAAACGAATTTTTTCATTTTGCACATGCCTAGGACCCACACCCTACTCATCACACAGTGACAAACGTGCAACATCAAACAAAAAATACAAAAAAGTGACAAACACGGGATAAAATAAATTGGAAAGTGGGGGAAGGAAGTGGGAGAAGTGAAAGAGTGATCATTGTGCAATACAATGGCCAGGCCCTTTGGCCAGGAATAAAAATTTCCCCTGGTCCTAGCCAAAAGGCTCGGCCCTGGAGGCAGGTGTGAAAAATAAGGAAAATTGTTGTCCATACTTACCGTAATTTTCCTTTCCTGGATCCTCCCCATGTCAGCCTACTATAGGTCAGCTCCGCCCCCTCCAGGACCACCTCTTTTCTAGCCCATAAAGGGAGGCTGGCTGCCCACACCAGTGTTAAAAAAAAAAAAACCCTCGCGACGGATAAACTGGGTGGGAATCCGGCTGACATGGGGAGGATCCAGGAAAGGAAATTAACGGTAAGTATGGACAACAATTTTCCTTATTCCTGGACCTCCCCATGTCAGCCTACTATGGGATGCACCAAGCAATATTAAGAAGGGGAGGGAAGACAAAAAATAAAAAAATAAGCCAAACCCTCAATGCAATGTTACTCAAAATTTTTAATGGGCAACAGCCGCCGTAATACTGTAGAGCCAAATGTTTCCTCAGGCGGACAAGCCATATTTAGCTTGTAATGCCTAAAAAAGGTGTTGGGCACGCTCCAGCTTGCTGCTCTGCAAACTACCTCAGGGGCGACCTTCGCGTATGCCCAGGATGCTGCTATACCCCTCGTCGAATGTGCTTTGATCTCTGGAGGAGGAAGGCCCAGCGTTTTGTTTGCAATATGCATGGTCTTGACAAACCAGGAAGACCCAACTCTGGATGTTGCTGGCATACCCTTTAGGCCCCATTGAGAAAACCTACAGCTGATCTTGTTTGCCAAAGCTTTTAGTCCATTTCAGGTAGGTTGAAATCGCAGAGACCAGGTCTAACCTACTCCACTCATCAGCTGTATCCGCCGGAAAGGCTGGGAGAATGACCTCCCAGTTCATACAAAATTATGTGGCCACCTTAGGTAGAAAGCTCGGTATCGAGCTATCTTGTCTGGGAGCACCAAACAATATGGTTCTTTAGATGACAAGGCGCACAACTCTGAGTCTCTTCTGGCCGAGGCCACGGCTAGTAAAAAACAAAACTGTTAAAAGAAATAATGAACAAGAGAAAGCTTGATCAAACGGAGGAACCAGCAATGTTCCCAAGACTAGTGTTAAGTCCTCTTTTGGAAAAAACGATTTCAATGGAGGACTGATTTCTATGGCTGCCCCTAAAATCAGATCACCAACGGATGTAGAGCATATCTTGTACACGACATAGCCGGCAAGGCAGGGATTTGACCCTTCAGGGAATTATAAGCTAACCCTTGGAGACTACTCTGCAGAAACTCCAAAATGTTAGATACTGAAGGAGATCCAAGGTCCCAACCCCTTTCCATAGTATTCCAGATCCGGTGATAGGTTACAGTCGTTCTGGTGATCCTGTAATAATGTGATCAACTTTATCCTCCTGCGGTTCGGGTGTCAGGCCCCACTCTGCAGAAGGAAACTTTGACAAGGAGGGAGAGGGGATTGGTGAGCCCAACTTTATCCTCCAAGCCAGAGGGAACCACAGCTCCCTGAGCCAGTAAGGTAGGACTACTATTGCTGCGACCCTTTCTTGCTGAATTTTCAGCAGGATTTTGGAGAGCCAATGGAAGTGGCGGAACAAATACACCAAGGGGAAGTTCCAAGACCTGGACAGAGCCCCTGACACAATGCCTGTGGATGCTAGGTCCGGGTGAAGAAGCAAGGCAGATGACAATTCTCCAATGCCATAAGATCTATCGAAGGCGTCCCCCAGATCCTGAAGATCTTGCGTAGGTACTTGGGTTGAGGTCCCATTTGTTGTGATCCCCAAAGCCTCAACTCAAGCAATCTGCTAAAACATTGCCAGGCCCTGGGAGTTAAGATGCTGTAAGAGAGCTGAGATTCTTCCCTGTGCAGAGGAAGATTGGCATGCCACCTGAAGCAGAGGGTGACTTCTTGTGCCCCCTTGATGAGACACATAAGCCACCGTAGTTTTGTTGTCCACAAGAATCTTGACAGTTCGAATCCCAGGAAATTTGAACTCTTCGTCCCACAAAGGTACCATTGGCCTTGAACCTGCTGTCCCAGGCAGTGTGCCCTGCAGCCTGTCAGACTGGCATTGGTCAACACCACTATTGGTTCTGAGGCCTTCAACGGAACTCCACTGGAAAGATTGCGAGCTACTGACCACCAACCAGGGACCAGATTATCGGAATTGGCAGATGATCCCACTGAAGAAGAAAGTTGCATTGAACCTCCTTCTGCGCCACCTGACCGACAGGACTACTGGACCTGTGGCTGATAAAACCCCCAGATACTGCATTGATTCCTTCAGCATCATAGAAGGCCTGGCCATCACTGCTTTGTCTGAGACTGGATCCCCTGGACCTTCCACTGAGGAAGAGAAATACAACCCTGATCAGTGTTGAATTGTACTCCTAAATACTCCAACATTTGGGTTAGATGCATCTGGCTCTTCCGAAAGTTGATCAGCCAACCGAAACGAGTTAGTGTTTTGCAGGGGAATTCACATGAACTAGAAGGAGCTCATTTGACGGACCCAGAAGTAGCATGTCATCTAGATAATGAAATATTTGCACTCCCTTGACCCTGAGAGTCGCAACGACAGCAGACAGTAGCTTTAAAAAACGTTCTCGGAGTCGTGAAGAGACCAAATGGGAGAGATTAAAAATGAAAATGAAAGCCTTCCACGGAAGGCCTGAGAAAGCGATGGTGAGATGCATCTATGGAGACATGAATATACGCATCCGCCAGGATTGATGGAAACCATCCAGTCTCCTGACTCCACAATCAAAATGATCGTTTCCAATGACTTCATTTTGAATGGTGGAACTTTCATGTAAGAATTTAGGACTTTGAGGTCAAAAACTGGTCCGAAACCCCCTGAAGCCTCTGGGGCCAAAAACAGAGGGGGAACATACTCTTTGACCCAATTCGTGCCTTGGAACTGGAGGGATGGCCCTTGCTGCCAACAGCTCCCCTATATATCCTTGCAAACATTGCCTCCTTTCCAAATCCATAGGAAGTCCAGTTTCTATGAACAAGGTCTGAGGGGCCTTGTTCTGAACTCGGACGGCTACAATCCAGGCATCATGTCATTTGTCCGCCCAAACCCCCCCCCCCCCCGAATTGGGCTAGTCTTGCTCCTACTTGAGAGGGTTAAGCGGAGACTGCTTCAGAAGGACTTATTTGAAGCCTTAAGCCCCATACACACGATAGGACTTTGTACAAACTTTCCCTTGTATTTTTGTACAAAGGGCGTTGCCCAAAAGTTTGTCTTGCATACGGACGACAGGACTTTTCCAGTAAACTTTCACTAAATCACGTGTTTTTTCAGCTCTTTACCACCACCCTTGGTCAACTTCTGTATTGTTGTCTGATATTGTGTCAATCTCGCCACTTTTATTGGCGAGATTGACACCTTGCGAGCCGGGTTCACACTGGTGCGGGATCCGAGTTGGATCCCCGCCAATACCAGGCACTGTGTTTGGTATGAATCTTGAGGGGGAACTCCACGCCAAATTTTAAATAAAAAACCAGTATGGTTCCCCTCCAGGGGCATACCAGGCCCTTAGGTCTGGTATGGATATTAAGAGGAACCCCCTACGCCGAAAAAACGGCGTGGGGGTCCCCCCCAAAATCCATACCAAACCCTTATCCGAGCACGCAGCCCGGCCGGTCAGGAAAGGGGGGTGGGGACGAGCGAGCGCCCCCACCCCTCTTGAGCCGTACCAGGCCGCATGCCCTCAACATGGGGGGTGGGTGCTTTGGGGGAAGGGGGCGGCTGGAATGGTCTCTGTGTGCTCCGCAACGGACTTATATAGGCGGTGACCCCGCCCCCTATGACATCACAGTCCCGGGGCATGCTGGGACTGTGAGGTCATAAAGGGGCGTGGTCATGTCATCCTATGATCCCGCCCCCTTATGACCTCACAGTCCCAGCATGCCCCGGGACTGTGATGTCATAGGGGGCGGGTCACTGCCTATATAAGTCCGTTGCCGAGCGCACAGAGACCATTCCAGCTGGAGAGAGCGTCGGGTCAACATCTCTGGAAGAGAAGAGGGAAGAAGACGATCCAGAAGTCCGGACCACCGCTGGCAAAAGAGCGCCAGAAGATAGCGGTGGAGGCGGCAGAAGATGCGGACACCAGGAGAAGACGCCGGAGAGACCCCCGAAGTCAGAAGAAGACCCCCGAAGTCGGAAGAGGACCCCCGAAGTCGGAAGAAGACCCCGGAGCTGCCTAATAAATTACTTTAAAAACCTGTGTACTGTGTTTTTTTATTGACATGGTTTTCCCTAGGTGAACGGGTAGGGGTAACGATGTACCCCATACTCATTCACATAGGGTGGGGGGCCGGGATCTGGGGGCCCCCCCTATAAAAGGGGGCTCCCGGATTCCAATAAGCCCCCCGCCCACAGACCCCGACAACCAATGGCCAGGGTTGTCGGGAAGAGGCCCTTGTCCTCATCAACATGGGGACAAGGTGCTTTTGGGTGGGGGGCCCGCAGGGCGCCCCCCTCCCCCAAAGCACCCATCCCCCCATGTTGAGGGCATGCGGCCTGGTATGGCTCAGGAGGGGGGGGGGGGGCGCTCGCTCGTCCCCACTCCCTTTCCTGACTGGCCAGGCTGCGTGCTCGGATAAGGGTCTGGTATGGATTATGGGGGGACCCCCACGCCGTTTTTTCATACCAGACCGAAGGGCTTGGTATTCCCCAGAGGGGAATTCCCTCTCGCGCCTGCCCCAGTAGGAAAATGTTTTTTTTCCTGTTGCAGCTAGCGCGAGATGTACAGTACCCTGCCGCCGAGAACCAGCACGATCCGATCGCGCTGGAAACATTCTCGCGGCTGCGTACTGTAGTTTGTACAAAAGTCCGATGGCTTTGTGTACACACGATCGGACTTTGCTCACTACTTTGTTCCGACATCTGTGCGATTTGTTCTCACATGGTTTTCACAGGTCGAATGACATCGCATCACAAATCGCACAGCAAAGTCGAAGTGTAAATCGTGCAACACTGGGGATGCAGCAGTGGAAACGGCCCCAGGAGCTTTGTTGGCCCTGGGCTTGGAAGGTTTCTGGAAGGTTGTTTGTATCTCTTGTTAAACCGAAAGGGCTGCTGTGTCTTAAAGAGCCATTATCTTTGCTGTCATCTTGACCTGGTTGACAGCCACTTCAGCAGTCTGCAAAGGAGAAGAACTGCCACTTCCCAGACTTTCATCCAAACATCCATCCACCAGCTCCGCTACCCACACTCTAAGGCTGGATTCACACCCATGCACTCCCAGCGCATTCTGCAGAACCGCACCACAGAACGTGTTCCATAGGAGACCATGATAAACAGACGGTAGTGCAAATCCGCAAGATGCAAAAAGCACCAAAAAACGCACAGGTGCGACTGCGAACCCAGCCCAAGTGCTGCTGCCACAGGAGTGAGTGCTAACTATATGACATTTTTAGGTCTGCGTTTACTCTGCGTTCCATAGGATTCCTAAAAGAGACCAAATACTCTGTAATGTGGCGGGCGAATATACGTAATGAAGCATCCACCTTAGGTGTAGTGTCCCAAGGGGTACAGCTTCGATACACCATTATGCACATTGAGCTTCTTCTCAGGTCCCCCCTCACTCATAGTCAATCACTTTTTTAATTTCAGAAATGAAATGGAAAGGAGGGTAACGATTTCTTTAAATACGGGTAGTATCTTCTTTCCTTAACAGCCTCCACCAAGGGGGGAACCAGTGCAAAAATCAAACGTATGCGATTCTGAGACCATCTCAGCCTCAGATGGATCCGAATCGCTATCGACTTCAGAGTTAAAACGCACTGAAAACACAAGATCTGAATCTGCAGATGGTGAAGATACAGCAGGATGAGAAGGATTCCTTGAAACACTCTTTAACCCTTCCTTGACTGCGTGCTTAATGTAGGATTTAACCTGGCGTGCTTTCGCAGCATTGTTCTGAGCCGTCTGCGGTCTTGACCTCTCTTGGCTTGGGTCCAAGCGGCTAAAGTGAGGTAAGAGCGAGGGAGAGCTGGAATGCTGTGACAACTGGCGTCTATCCAGCTGCATGCGACTCTGCGATTTGTCATGTCTAGTCCCTTCTTTACTCTTTTGAGGCTGGAATGCTGATTTGGAACCTCTTTGCGGGAGTTTATCTCGCAGTTGGCCCTTCTCTCTGTAAAACACAGAGGATGTGCTCTCTTTTAAAAAAAATAAAATAAAAAAATAAAATAAAACTACAATTAAAATAAACTTCTCCATCCAAATCTTCGGTGCTTAAGGCAGCTAGGCAGGCAGCCATAATTCCCCAGTCCTAGAAGGTACAGGATAATAAAAATACTCTGACAGACAAGTAACAGCAGAAAGTAATGAGAGTCCTGGAAGGAGGCTTACCAGAGCAGAGAAGCAGATTGACCAGATGGAGATTGAGATCAGCCTAGAGGACAGAGGCTGCTGCAATCAGCAGAGAGCATTCTACCTGCACAACTCTGAGCTTCCTGAAAGGAGTACATGTGGAGGAGGTGAACTACAAGACCCAGCGAGCCAAACCATGAACACACAAAAACATGGAAGGAGAGGGTACCAGCACCTGCCTAACGAAGGTATTTACAGTCATTTATACTGCCAGCATAGGCGTGCGCGCAGGGTGTGCCAGGTGTGCCCAGGCACACCCTAATCACTCTGGGCAGCATAGATTCCCCTACTGCCCTAGCCCCCCCCCCACTTCCTCCCGCACCGCTGCTGGCTTCCCTCCTCTCCTGGCGGCTGTTGCTGTGGGGATGTTTTAGGGTGAATGGAGGAAGGGGCCGGTAAATATGTAATTTACTGATCCCTTCCCGTGTTTGAGCTTTGGGGTGCACACCCTAATGCAATAGGCTGTGCACACCTATGACTGCCAGCGACCTTTGCCAGTAATACACAGTCATTCATACTGTACCATACAATCCCAGCACCACGGGAACCCCCCTCCTCAGGAGATTTACAGCCTATATGGGGGGGTCTTCTGAATCCGGAGAGGCTGAACCCGACAGGATGGATAGATGAATGGAGAAGAGAAGATAAATAAATAAATAAAAACACGCACTTTTTTCCCCTTAAAATCAGGGGAAAATAGTGGGTGCGTGTTATACGCCGATCCCCGCTAATTGTGAGCTATCGGCGGCGATCGCCGCCGACATTCACATAGCGAGTAGTTTAAAATATGGGACTTGGCGGAGCTGAACGAGCGCCGACGAAATCACAGAGCCGAGATACACATAGTCGAGTGTATTCGATTCTTTCCGGCGCTGCTCACAGTCCCACCCAGTACCGCCATTGGACCTGTGTTATGTCCAGGGCGGGACTGTGAGCGGCGCCGGAAAGAGCCGAGTACACTCGACTATGTGTATCTCGGCTCTGTGATTTCGGCGGCGCTCGTTCAGTTCCGCCGGCGCCGAGTCCCTCCGAACTCCGCGGCGCCATATTTAAAACTACAACTACATGCAACTATGTGTATGTCGGCGGCGGCGGCAGGCATGGACACTGGGGGCAAGGCTGCACTGACCACTGGGGCAAAGCTGCACTGGGGCAAGGCTGCACTGGGGCAAGGCTGCACTGGCAAGACTGCACTGGGGCAAAGCTGCACTGGGGCAAAGCTGCACTAACAAGACTGGGTCAAGGCTGCAATGACACTAACAAGGCTGCAGACGGACATGATGAGGCTGCATTGATGGGCATTTTAATGTAAGTTTCTTTTCCTTAAACTTCCCTCCTAAAAGTTTTTTTCCTTAAAATTCCCTCCTAAACTTGGGGTGCGTGTTATACGCCGATAAATATGGTAATCAAAACAAATTCCGAAAACGAATTAAACGGATTAAACAAATTTAACTAAATGAATTTATGTAAATAAGGAATCAAAGCGAAACAATTTTTTTTTTCGTTCTGCACATGTCTGGGAAGAGCGAAGGGGACTTCTACAGCCCCTTGGCGGGAACCTAATCGGGGGTTGCAGGAATTTTTTTCTTGAAATGAACTTTAGCTAACCAACAAAGGTATGGACTAGACCACAGGGCAGAGAATGTGCCGTTACATGTGACGAATTATATCAATAAAAGAGTTGAGTTGCTGAAGAGATTTGCCCGGTCTTTGGTGGTCTGGCATGCAGCCACGGGGTGTGAGTAAATCTGACAAGCTAAGCCTGGGTCTTATGTCAGGTGGAAGCATTCTGGCAAATTGCTGGATTGCTTCCACACACCCCGCCTATTACTAGTCCCCCACTGAGCACCCCTGATATGTTTCCTGTGTGGACGCCTGGGTAGAGGGAGGGAGATCAGTGACTGTCTGTTCACTGATCTCCCCTTCCTACTAATGATCTGGCAGTGACGTGTAAATCGTGACTTACATAGTAGGTAAGGTTGAATAAAGACAATAGTCCATCCAGTTCTTCCTGTTTGGGTGTGTTCATGTAGACTTCCGGATCTCGATGTCCAGGGCATTTTTCAGCGGGAAAGCGGGGGGAACGCAGTTTCGGCACCACCAGCACTGAGTGTATGTACTGGCATGATGGGGTGTGCCAGAGGGTCTATTGATTGATGGCTACTTGGGGATATATTGTTGCTGAGATCTATTGTTGCTGGTGGGGATCTAGTGTCGCTGGTGGGGGATTTTGTTGCTAGGGGGGAGGTCTTATGTTGCTGGGGGGGCTATTTTTGGAAGAGATCTACTGTTAAGGGAAGGGTCTTCTGATGCTGGTTGCTGGGGGATCTATTGTTGCTAATGGGGGGGTCTTTTTTTTTGCTGGGGTCTAATGTTGCTGGCTGCAGGGGATCTATCTGGCTGCTTTTCATGTTTTCATTATCAAATTACTTAACACCAAAAAATAATATTTGGTCTGTATTCTCTAAAAATGGGACGTGGATAGAGGGTGGAACCAACGGTTTACAGTGCTCTAAGGTGGGTAGGGGGTGGAACCAGGGGTTTACAGTGCTCTGAGGTGGGTAGGGGGTGGAACCAAGGGTTTACAGTGCTCTGAGGTGGGTAGGGGGTGGAACCAAGGGTTTACAGTGCTCTGAGGTGGGTAGGGGGTGGAACCAAGGGTTTACAGTGCTCTGAGGTGGGTAGGGGGTGGAACCAAGGGATTACAGTGCTCTGAGGTAGGTAGGGGGTGGAACCAAGGATTTACAGTGCCCTGAGGTGGGTAGGGGTGAAACCAAGGGATTACAGTGCTCTGAGGTGGGTAGGGGGTGGAACCAAGGGTTTACAGTGCTCTGAGGTGGGTAGGGGGTGGAACCAAGGGATTAAAGTGCTCTGAGGTGGGTAGGGGGTGGAACCAAGGGTTTACAGTGCTCTGAGGTAGGTAGGGGGTGGAACCAAGGGTTTACAGTGCTCTGAGGTGGGTAGGGGGTGGAACCAAGGGTTTACAGGGCTCTGAGGTGGGTAGGGGGTGGAACCAAGGAATTACAGTGCTCTGAGGTGGGTAGGGGGTGGAACCAAGGGTTTACAGTGCTCTGAGGTGGGTAGGGGGTGGAACCAAGGGTTTACAGGGCTCTGAGGTGGGTAGGGGGTGGAACCAAGGAATTACAGTGCTCTGAGGTGGGTAGGGGGTGGAACCAAGGGTTTACAGTGCTCTGAGGTGGGTAGGGGGTGGAACCAAGGGATTACAGTGCTCTGAGGTGAGTAGGGGGTGGAACCAAGGGATTACAGTGCTCTGAGGTGGGTAGGGGGTGGAACCAAGGGTTTACAGTGCTCTGAGGTGGGTAGGGGGTGGAACCAAGGGATTACAGTGCTCTGAGGTGGGTAGGGGGTGGAACCAAGGGATTACAGTGCTCTGAGGTGGGTAGGGGGTGGGGGCAAGGGGTTATTCAGAATAGGGAGTACCTGCACTTATCATCTGAGAAAAAAAAGCCCTGCCAATGTCACGTACTGGCTGGGGAGGAAACAAATGCAGCGGAATTTGCACTCCATTAGTGTTGAGCGAACAGTTCGGCCTGAGCAGGAGTTCAGGACAAACATTTGCCTGTTTGACCATTCGGCAAACACGCAAATATGCAGGATGTTCACCAGGTGTTCACACCGCCAAACACCCTACAATACACTGCCCACTGCATAGTGCATTCTGTGCCATGATTGGGCAAAGCTTTGCCCAATCAGGGCGCAGTGTAAGCTGGTTGTTAAGGAGCGGGGCCGGGAAGCCAGCCACAGCATCCTTAGCAACCGCTGAGTCATCAGCTGTCAATAGGTTTCCCCGAAACCTATTTCGAGAGACCGAGGATAGAGATTCCCCAGTCCCCTTCTCTGCAGCCTTAGCTGCACTGAGAATGAATGGAGAGAAGACAGCGGCTCCTCTCCATTCATAAACTGAGACATCATAATCACAGGAGGTTACAATGTTTCAGGTATATGAATGGACAGAGTCAGCTGACTCTGTCCATTCACAAAGGAGGACATGGAGAGAGAGACAGCACAACGGAGGGGGACAGCAGAACGGAGAGGGACAGCAGAACGGAGGGACCGAGGAACGGAGGGGGACAGAGGAACAAAGAGGGACAGAGGAGCGGAGGGGGACAGCGGAACGAAGAGGGACAGAGGAGCGGAGGGGGACAGCGGAACGAAGAGGGTCAGAGGAGCGAAGGGGGACAGCGGAACGAAGAGGGTCAGAGGAGCGGAGGGGGACAGCGGAACGAAGAGGGACAGCGGAGGGGGACAGCGGAATGCAGGGGGCATGGAGGATGCGGTGACAGGGAGGGCGGGGCCACCTAACAACGTCACCTGGTGGCCCCGCCCCCTTGTAACGTCACCAGCCCAGGATGCACCGGTCCGTGACGTTACAAGGGGGCGGGGCCAAAAATGTATCAGAGTGGATTTTGTCCCCAGTGTGATAAAAAAAAGTTTAGTACATTTTTTTTTTAAATGTAAAAAAATTAAAGTTACATCCAAGCACCTAAATACCCCCCCCCCCCCCAAAAAAAACTATTTTTTGAGCCTCCTCCCACAAATATGCATGCCCACACACAAAAAAGTTGATTGCGCTACACAAGTTACATATTGCCGCGGACGCCGGAGTGAGAGCGATAGTTTTAGGGCCCTTATTCGTGGTTACTTCTAAACTGACGAGTTAGAGATTAGTTTAAAAAAACAATTATATTTAAAAAATTTATATCAGTTTGTCGTTTTGAAAACATCTCAGCTAGTTGAGTCATTATATTGCTCTTTCCATTCTATTTTTGCCGACGCTAATTTCATTTACCAAAGGAACATTTTACCGTAATTAAATTATTGCTAACGTTGTGTCTTTATTGAAGGTTAATGGGAAAGGGAATTAATGGTCATGTGTTAGAAAAAAACACATTTTATGAACATGTTTTATACCCACGCACTGCATTAACTAAGGGCAACAACGATCCCCCAACGTTAACCCCTTACAGGCGTTCCAGTGAAGAGGAGAATGTGGCCGGTGGCAAAGAAGAACCTTTGTGGGCTCTATTAACTTAATACAGTCGACTCCCGCAAAGTGGCCGTTCAGAGCTCACAGCCTCAGTCGTTTGCAGGTTTTTCCCTTAGGATCCAACGAATAATTGTTTGCGGAAACCCCAGCCTGGCATTCCCGCATCATAACAGTTTACCGCGTGTAGCTATCTCGAGTGTCTCGCTGAGGGTTCTCCTGCTTCCCGACTGCAGAAAGAAGAACATCCCCTAGTTGTCCGGAGCGCCAGCTGGCGTTGCATCTCTTTACTGCAACTGAGCTAACTCTACAAAAGGGTATGGAAGACACCAGTACTCAGTTTTGAGGCAGTTAAAAATCATATGAACGATATTATGGTAAATGAAAAGCTGACGGACATACTTTCAGACACCCATGATAAATTCCTTCGGGTTTGGCAGCCTTGGGTTGCCTACATCCAACCTTCTAGATTTGATCCTGCTCTTCTCTTGATTTGATACATTTCTGCCCCCCCCCCACCACCGTGGATTCCCCTTCCTTCTTACAGCTCTTTCCTTTCCTATTCCTAGTCTATTACACTTCTCTTCTTTCCCCTTTCACTCGCCTCTTTTCCAATTTTTCCTTTTGGCTCATTAGGCCACCAGGCACATGAAAAAAGAGAAAAACTCACCCAAGCTCTACCGCTACATAGTATAGTT
This sequence comes from Lithobates septentrionalis, assembly GCA_037952835.1. Taxonomy (NCBI): domain Eukaryota; kingdom Metazoa; phylum Chordata; class Amphibia; order Anura; family Ranidae; genus Lithobates; species Lithobates septentrionalis. The sequence goes on from JBBDGP010001920.1 coordinate 637,889, forward strand.
GGTGTGTAGACTAGTCGGTGCTCTGGCAAATTAAGCTCACAAAAGATCCATAGAATATACAGGCCGGCAACTCGAAGGCTTCTCCATAGAAAATATTTATTTAAGCATTACAGCAATAACATCAATGTTGACGCGTTTCGGCCTTAGGCCTTCATCAAAAGCATTTTGATGAAGGCCGAAACGCGTCAGTTTATTGGATGATGTTATTGCTGTAATGCTTAAATAAATATTTTCTATGGAGAAGCTGTCGAGTTGCCGGCCTGTACTTTCTATGCACCAGGCACATGGGTGGGATGGTTACGTGGTGTACTTCTAGCATTACTATATAGTATATTCTTGATAATACACTTATTAACAATATGGTTTGATAGCTAGCTGCACTCAAAACTCTCTAAGGGCGCTCCTGCCTACCTTTGGTGCAGCGTGTTTCAGAACACCGAGGTTCCGGACGGTAACATCGATCTTCCAAGTCTTACGTATGACCATTCTTGGAATCTCCAGGACTTGTGCCTATCTACTTCCTTTGTTCTGTTTTCTTTCTTTGTATTTTTATTTGTTTATTCGCGATGTAACCATCAACGTGATGAGCTGTTATGTTGGAGTGAATGTTAACAAAACCCTTTGTAAAAGAAGAACATCCCCTTGGACAGTAACATCATCTGTGAGAAATCATGGAAATTGTACCAGCGGTTCGCTACAAGAGACAATGCAGAAGGTAAGGTAAGGTACCAACAGCATCGGAACCTGAAGATTTTCAAGCCAGTAAGGGATGGCGAATATATTTGGGGGCATATTTAGGGTTTAAACTATAAATATAGGCATTTTACAACCACATCCGAAATTCTAGTTTTTCTACAATTCGCGGGTGCTCTAGGAATGTAACCCCTGTGAATTTCGGGAGTCGAATGTATTTAATAAAATGGCGAAAGGGGCACATTATTTATCTTACTTTTTTAGGACACCGGAGTAACAAACTCCAATATCTGTTAGGATTTTTTTTGTGTTTTGGGAAGGGACCATGTTTTATTTTTGTCCCCCATCTACAAACACCTTCCTGCGACTGTAGGGCTTACAGACAATATTGGGGTGACCGTAAAGCCAAACTATAGCATTGGGAGTGCTAGAAACCCCCTTATCCAGTTACTTGTTATTGTAATATTATTATTATTATGTGTATTATGGGCAGGATACTGACACAAGAAATTCTAAGGCAGAGGGTCTCCAAACTTTCTAAATAAAGTGCCAGCGCTTAAGACTTTAGAGGGGCGGGGCTGTGGCCAGTGGGGGTAGAAAATGCCTCTTGGCTTGGTGGTCATTGAGTGTAAAAAGATTACAAACCATCTGTGGACAGAAAGGAGTGCCCAATCATTGGTGTCATTGGGAGGAATAGTGCCCCTTTATTGGTGTCAGTGGGAGGAATAGTGCCCCATCATTGGTATTAGTGGTAAAAACAGTGTCCCATCATTCGTATCAGTGCGGGAATAGTGCCCCATCATTGGTGTCAGTGGGAGGAATAGTGCCCCATCATTGGTATCAGTGGGAGGAATAGTGCCCCATCATTGGTATCAGTGGGAGGAATAGTGTCCCATCATTGGTGTCAGTGGGAGGACTAGTGCCCCATCATTGGTATCAGTGGGAGGAATAGTGCCCCATCATTGGTGTCAGTGGAAAGAATAGTGTCCCATCATTGGTATCAGTGGGAGGAATAGTGCCCCATCATTGGTATCAGTGGGGGGAATAGTGTCCCATCATTGGTATCAGTGGGAGGAATAGTGCCCCATCATTGGTATCAGTGGGAGGAATAGTGTCCCATCATTGGTGTCAGTGGGAGGAATAGTGCCCCATCATTGGTCTCAGTGGGGGGGAATAGTGCCCCATCATTGGTCTTAGTGGGAGGAATAGTGCCTTACCATTGGTATCAGTGGGAGGAATAGTGCCCCATCATTGGTATTAGTGGGAGGAATAGTGCCCCATCATTGGTATCAGTGGGAGGAATAGTGCCCCATCATTGGTATCAGTGGGAGGAATAGTGCCCCATCATTAGTATCAGTGGAAGGAATAGTGTCCATCATTGGTATCAGTGGAAGGAATAGTGCCCCATCATTGGTATTAATGGGAAGAATAGTGCCCCATCATTGGTATCAGTGGGAGGAATAGTGCCCCATCATTGGTATCAGTGGGAGGAATAGTGCCCCATCATTAGTATCAATGGGAGGAATAGTACCCCATCAATGGGAGGAATAGTGCCCCATCATTGGTATCAGTGGAAGGAATAGTGCCCCATCATTGGTATCAGTGGGAGGAATAGTGTCCCATCATTGGTGTCAGTGGGAGGAATAGTGCCCCATCATTGGTGTCAGTGGGAGGTATAGTGCCCCATCATTGGTGTCAGTGGGAGGGTGTCCGGTGTAAGTTTACTCGTAAATGTTGTCTGTAAAGGTGAACAAACACTTTAAATGTTCTCAACACTTTTGAGGATATTTTTGATTTTTAAAATAACTCCAGAGAAGGTTGATGACTAATCATGAAATTAGCTTTCTGTTCACACTATGGAGTGTTTTTTTGTTAGTCTTGTCAGTTTTTTTTCTGCTCTGTGATTGGCTGAGTGTGATTTAAAGAACTAAAACTTTTTGCTTAGCTAAAGCCTGAATTTCCTGTCAGGAGATACACGGATGACATTCAGAGCCGGGTGAAATGAGAAAGTGATTACACATGCTGACCTTTAATTATTTGCCATGAAAAGGTTCACTAATTGCCGCCAGACATTTCACTTGTTGGCTTTTAAATATAATGAAGGTAATAGCATAAACCACTTCATTAAAGAATATCTCAACCTGTAATCAGAAGTATAAGTACGTATTCCAGAAGAAGAGACTCAAGGCTTTACAACTGAAAAACAAATATGAAAAATGTATCTTTTACAGATAATTTCTTTACTAAGAGCCCTTGCACACTGGGGCGGTTTGCAGGCGCTATTGCGCTAATAATAGCGCCTGCAAACCGACCCGAAAGTGCCGCTGCTTTCATTCCAGTGTGAAAGCCCCGAGGGCTTGCACACTGGAGCGATGCGCTGGCAGGATGGTAAAAAAAGTCCTGCCAGCAGCATCTTCGGAGCGGTGAAGGAGCGGTGTGTATACCGCTCCTTTACCGCTCCTGCCCATTGAAATCAATGGGACGGCGCGACTATACCGCCGGCAATGCGCCTCTGCAGAGGCGCTTTGCGGTGGTATTTAACCCCTTCTCGGCCGCTAGCGGGGGGTGAAACCGCCCCGCTAGCGGCCACATCCCGACGGTAAAACGCCGCTAATAATAGCGGCGTTTTACCGCCGACGCCGCCCCCGCCCCAGTGTGCAAGGGCTCTAAGGAAAAATTCAAACCCTAGACTTATTATAGGTGTAGCACCTTCCTTGTTAGGCTGTCGTTTTTTGGCTCCACTGTAGAGACTGCAGTGGTTGTTTGATTGATTTGGTCTGATCGGGGTTCCCGAGCTGAGAGTTTGCTTGCTTCCCCCTGCCTCTGGAAGAATCTTCCAGAGCAAAGTGAGGGAGATTAAAATACCAAAGACCAAAACCTTGACAACTTAGCGCTAATAGGTGTAGCGCCCTCCTAGGTAGGCTGATAGGAAAATTTAATTTTTGGCTCCACTGTAGTGTGCAAAGAGCCTGTTGATTGATTTGGCCTGATCAGGGTTCCTGAGCCAAGAGTTTGATCGCTTCCCACTGCCTCTGGAAGAAGAAGCTTCTACAGCAGAAGGAGGGGGATTCAAATATCGAAAGACCAAAACCTTGACACTGAGATTCTTTAGAAGCCAAATGGACTTCAATGGGTGGTAACCATCAGCCCTCAGCCAGGACAGGAATGCTCTGCCAGTGCTCTTCAGATACGGGAATCTCTTCAGATCGGGAATCCAGTAACAACTTGCTTTTTTTTTCCAGAGCAAAGGGTGGGAGATTCAAATATCAAAAAACCAAAACCTTGAAACCGTAGCGCTAAGAGTTTGATTGATTCCCCCTGCCTCTGGAAGAAGAAGCTTCCACAGCAGAAGGAGGGAGATTCAAATATCGAAAGACCAAAACCTTGACACTGAGATTCTTTAGAAGCCAAATGGACTCCAATGGGTGGTAACCATCAGCCCTCAGCCAGGACAGTAATGCTCTTCCAGTGCTCTTCAGATAAGGGAATCTCTTCAGATCGGGAATCCGGAAACAACTTGTTTTTTTTTCTAGAGCAAAGGGAGGGAGATTCAAATATCAAAAGACCAAAACCTTGAAACCGTAGCGCTAAGAGATTCTTCAGAAACCAAGTGGACTGCAATGGGTGGTATTCATCAGCTCTCAGCCAGGACAGGAATGCTCTGCCAGTGCTGCCCTTTTCCGATCGGGAACCTTGAAACAACACAAACAAAAACAAAACAAAAGGGCGCAAAGATCTAGTGCATTACAGTCAACATTCTATTAACCCCTTAGTGACTGAGGGTAAAACAAATGTTAATGCCTAAGCACAATTTTTCAACTTTGCCATGTATTAGTAAACCCATATCGTTGCAACTTCTTTGTCTATCCAGATTATACCTTGTTTGTATTTTTTTTTTTTTCCAGAACAAAGGGAGGGAGATTCAAATACCAGTTGTAGCGCCCCTGATGTGCAGGCTGCTGGATTCTGTAAAAAATTTCACTGCAGCGCTGCCCTGTCCTCCTCCTGCTGCTGAAATTCAGGGCATTCCGAACACCCGGTCCGAGCCAGAGGGGATTTGTGGCAGTTTTCTGTACTGAAAAGTGCCGCAATCCCTTTGTTAGTTAGGAGCAGACTGGGGGGTTTATTTACTAAAGGCAAATCCACTTTGCGCTACAAGTGCACTTGGAAGTGCAGTCACTGTAGATCTGAGGGGGACATGCAAGGAAAATAAAAAACAGCATTTTTGCTTGTACATGTATGGATGATAAAAATCAGCAGAGCTTCCCCTCATTTCAAATCTTCCCTTCAGATTTACAGCGAATGCACTTCCAAGTGCACTTGTAGTGCAGAGCGGATTTGCTTTTAGTAAATCAACCCCTTGGTGTTATATTCTACTTCACTCTGAAATAGACACTGATGTGGGTGGTGTAGATAGACGTGGCACAGGTCCATCTGCTTAGGTAATGTGGGGCACGCCACAAAGGCCAGTTTCTTGTGTCATTATAATAGCCCAGGAACAGTGGCGGCTAGTGGAATATTTTTTTTGGGGGAGTCAAACAAAACACCCACCCCCCCCCCACCAGTCGGTCGGTTGGGTCACTGACACCCCATCCCAACCCCGGTTCCCGCACTTACCCCATTCTAGGTCGTGGGTGGCGGGTTCACACCCCGTGTCTCCTCCTCCTCCTAGTGCTTCACAGCGGCTTCCCCTTCATCTCCTCTCTCCTCCTCCTCCTTGGCAGCCAATAGGATCGCTTCTCCTCTCGGGCCAATCGGGTGACGGGTCTCAGGACCCACTTCGCGATTGGCCCGGGAGGAGAATCAGGAGGACAATAGCAAATATTAATTCGCATTTGTCACACAACTGGGTTGGGCTCGGAAATGCAGTGCTCTGCACCCCGAGCCCACCCTTTTTTGAAGCCAATCAGAGCCCCAGGCTTAAATGACATGCTTCTAAAAAAATAAATAAACAAAAAACCCCATTGGAATCCATGCGTCTGGCGCCCTGCATGTAGATTAGGGGGCTGGACGCATGGATGGGGGGCGGCGTCCGTGCGCTCCGTATGGATGGGGGGGCGACTCCCATGCCCCCCCGTACGGATGGGCCACCACTGACCAGGAAACTTTGCTAATTCCCCAGAATGTGCGTACCTCGAAATGTAAAAATAGCAGATTGATCCAATAGACACAGCGGCTTGCAGCTCACGTTCAGAACTCTTCGGATGATAAGGAGATTGAAATTGTAGCAATTGTGATGTTAAAGCAAGAAAAATGTCAGGATGAGGATGAGTTAGCCTCGTTTTAATGGATATTTTTTTTTTCCTGTTTGACTGTCGCTCATAAAGATATACTTGTTTTAATTTCGAGTTTTAGATTGGATTGTAGGTTTACTCGTTTTTTTTTCCTTTGCTGTGCGACTGCGCATTTTAAAGAGCAAATAAAAAAGAGTAACCCAACATGAAATGTCAATAGGAGGAAATGTCAATCCCACATTTCTTGGGGTTTACAGAGGAATAATGAAGTTGGTTTTGTAAAGCAGAAGGGAGATAATCTTCGCTATTCTGTCCTCTTATGTCTGAACGAACCCCCTAAAGTATCCACAGTGTACAAGCAAAAATGTTTTAGGTTAAATAAACTGAATCTGGGCACTTTAACCACTTAGGGACTGGAAGATTTGCCCCCCTAATGACCAGGCCATTTTTTTTTGCCATACGGCACCGCGTCGCTTTATCTGACGATTGAGCGGTCCTGCAACGCTGTACCCAAACAAAATTGGCGTCCTTTATTCCCCATAAGTAGAGCTTTCTTTTGGTGGTATTTGATCACCTCTGCGGCTTTTATTTTGTGCGCTACAAACAAAAAAATAGCGACAATTTTGAAAAAAACAAAACAATATTTTTTACTTTTTGCTATAAAAATATCCCCCCCCCCCAAAAAAAAAAAACAAATTTCTTCCTCTGTTTAGGCCAATTTGTATTTTTCTACATATTTTTGGTAAAAAAATTGCAATAAGCGTTTATTGATTGGTTTGCGCAAAAGTTATAGCATCTACAAAACCGGTTGATAGATTTACAGCATTTTTATTATTATTTTTTTACTAGTAATGGCGGTGATCAGCGATTTTTAGCGGGACTGCGACATTGCGGCAGACACATCGGACACTTTTGACACTTTTTTGGGACCAGTGACATCTATACTGCGATCAGTGCTAAAAGTAGCCACTGAATAAATGTATAAATGTCACTGGCAGGGAAGAGGTTAACACCAGGGGGCGAACAAGGGGTTAAGTGTTCCCTAGGCAGGTGTTTCAAACTGTGGGGGAGGGGACTAACTGGGAGTAGAGAGAGATGGCTGTTCCTGATCACTAGGAACAGAAGATCTGTCTCTCCTCCCCTGTCAGAACGGGGATCTGTCTGTTTACATTGACAGATCCCCATTCTGGTTGTCTTTCCAGCGATCGTGGGCGGCCACGGGCATCAGTTCCCCCGCCGTGCAGCGGGCATGCGCGCGCTTGCTATATCTGTTTAAAGGGAACGTACAGTTCCGGCGATTTGCGGGAACGAGCCAACCTGCCACAGTGTAATGATGGCCGGTGGTCGGCACGTGGTTAAGCAGTGGGTCACTCTAGTGTTCGACTCATCGCCCAGACTACTGACCTCCCTTCCATGGCTCCTCTAACACAGGTAAAACCCCTGCTTTCTTCTTTTTTAAATGTCTGGGACAAGGTTATTAAGACATATAAGGTATGGTCACGCCCAGGACCATTAACCCCAATATTGAGTAATCCAGGGTTTCCACCAGGTATGTCAGACAGACAAGGGCTTTCTTTGTTGGCACCAGCCGCACCCGTCACCTATCTGGTGTTCATTTACGGATGGGGGGCTTGAGACCGTTGGGAGAGCTTAAAGTGGAGTTCCACCCACTTTTACAACTCTTCAGCATCCCTCACTAAACTGTGCACTGTAAACAAATTGGATATTTAAAAAAAAAATTCCCAGCACCTCCTGTATATCTGCTGTATTCATTTTTCACTTCCTCCTCCCTGGCCGCAGCCCATCGCATCATTTCCTGTTTGCAATGCCTTCTGGGAAGGGGCGGCAACTTCCTCTGACACTGCCGTTGCTATGGAAACCTGACCTGAAACCTATTACACTGCTTGTGCTTCACTGAGCATGTGCGAGATCTGCAAGGATGAGATCCAGGAAGAAATACAGTCTGGCTTCAGATGCCCACACTTAAGATGGCCACGGCCTGCTGTCATTTTATAAAATAACAAACTACTGCTATAAACTAACAAAACAGACCTTAGTTTACAGACTAACTTTACTAGAATACATTAAGCTTGTGTATTATAGGGGTATTTTTATTTAAAAAGTATAATTTTGGCCGGAACACCACTTTAACTCCCCATCCAACTCTAATGCCGCGTACACACGGTCGGACTTTTCGTCTACAAAAGTCCAACGGACGCAGACGGACTAAAGCTGGCTGGTAATCCGATCGTGTGTGGGCTTCTCCGGACTTTCAACATACTTTTTTAGCCTCAAATCCGACGTACTTTAGATTTGAAACATGCTTCAAATCTTTACTTCGTAACTACGACGGACCCCGAAGTCCGCTCGTCTGTATGCTAGTCCGACGGACAAAAAAACGACGCATGCTCATAAGCAAAAACTAAACGGAAGCACTCGGTCTAGTAAAACTAGTGTTCGTATTGTAGGTAGCACATTCATCACGCTGCAAAATCTGTGATCGTTGAATGCAGCGCATTTTATTTCTTCATTACGAATGCTATAAAGAACGAAGGTGTTTTGCTGTTCATATTCAGAGTTCTCCCAAACTGATTTCTGGATTCTTTTTCTCTTTGATCTCATGAATGATATAGTATGCTTTTTAAAAACAATGTTTCCATACTAATATAATACTTTTTACCTTTTTTTTTTTTTTTGGTTTTTTTTGTGTGGAATCATATTTTCTTGTAATTTTTATCCAGATATTTATTTTATGATTGGTGTTGAACTTTTTTATATGTTTATCTCTAGATTTTTAATTTTCATTTTTTGGTGTTTGTAAAGTTACCACAAATAACCCATTTGTATTTTTTTTTTTTTTGTTTTTTTTTTTATATTTTTTTTATATTTTTTAGGTTTGTAAAGTTACCACAAAGAACCCATTATAATTTTTTTTTTTTCTAGTGATTATTTTTTATTTTTAAGATAAAGTTAACCCAAAGCACCGTTTTTGGTTATGTATATTTTTGTTCTTTCCCAGACTTACCACTCGAACATTATTAACATTATTAATGTATTTTTGGTGTGTTTTTGCAAACTCAATGAGATTGTTGTCCCTTGATAATTTAACATTGTGTGTAAAATCAATGATTTAAAAGAAAACACATAAAGTCTTTTGCTAAACTCAAAAAAAGATCCATTTATTCATGGTCAAAATAAAATAAAGAGGAAGTCAACGCTGGAAAAAGTCTGTGTACCAGAAAATTGGGATCTTGAGGAGTCCATATAAGAGGGAGCACAATCTGGTCCAAGAATCCCAGAGATCAACAGCACCAGCAGATGATATAGATGTCCCCAGACTGTGGTACTACAACAGCCTGCGTCTTCTGTCAGACCAGACTGAACCCAGGTCATCACTTTCTTCTCTTCCCTGCAGCCTTCCCTCCACGCTGCCCTGCACCCTTCCCTGCAGCCTTCCCTGTAGCCTTCTTTGGAGGCTGTGGCTGTGGTGTTTCAGTTGTGGCAGGAGGAGGAGGAGGAGGAGGAGGAGGAGGAGGAGGAGGGGGGGCTGCCTCATGTAGTTGTGTGTTTCGGGTTAGCGTGCCCTGCAGCCCCTTCTGGATAGTTTCCCCAAATAGGCGCTCGCAAATGAGACGCTGCTCCCAGTCCATTTGAAGAAGCCTGCTGGCTAAGTAGCAGCCATAGG